>JANHGB010010433.1:0-46241 GCA_026283785.1 Coracopsis vasa
TTTATTTAAATTTGTTTTTACTTTTGATATTTTAATAATTGTTAACTAAAAAAAAAAAACAAAACCCAAAAAAAACCCCCACAAACAAACAAAAAACCAATCAAAATAAAAAGGGTTTGTTCAAGCCAGCTAAAGTGAAAGCCAGGGTATCCACCATATCCCAAACTATATAATCTGTATAATGTGTCTTTAGGTTGTGTCATAATGTGACAACACTTCCTATATTGCAAAACTACGACTGACTCAGAATGTCTCCCTCTGTTATGATGTAAAAGGTATGATATAGTTCTGTTGCCTATCCAGCTGAAGAAAGATGTCAAGATTCTTACAGATGGTAAGCACTTACTGATTTTCTCATTTCTTATTAATTAGTTCAGGAAGATGAACAAACTCTATAGGGCTATTGTATTTCATGGTGATTGTGTTTGATGACCAATAGGATTGGAATGTAAAAGACTGGATATGTGCTGGAAGTGAACTTTACTGGAAAGCATTTAACCTGGGTAAGAATTTTATCTGAGATTTATATTCAGACAGTTAAAATTATAATCCTGTACTGCACAATTTATGAATCCTCAGCATACCAAGTACTCACTTCTCTTGCCCCTTTTAATTGGGAGATGTGAAGAGGTGGTGAGGACTAGGGTACAGCTGGTGAGATACTTCCAGAGTGTTGTTAGCCTGTCTTTTACTTAGCTGATCCTAGGTTGCAGGAAGAGAGGAGGAAGATGATGGGGCCCCTGCTACCCCAGATCAAGATGGCCTCTTTGACTAGTCCAGGTCAAAGAAATGGATCCTCTTGCTATCTGCAATTATATGTATCCCCCTTGGCTGTGTTGATGTTTCTTCCAGACATTACAAAGAGAAAAAATGTCATGATCAAGAAAAACATCAAGGACAGGATTTGCTATTTGACTGTTCTGTTCAACCTCTTCTCTCCTTTGTGTGAAAAGTAGAATAATACTTAAGCAACTGTAGAAGCTACAATGGTATCCTTTAACTACTTTTTCTCATTTGCTGAAATGCTCTACCACTTCTAAAAATCTTAACATTTTTCAAATTATAATAATTGCATGGGAATAAAGATGCAATCCTTCTGAGACTTCTTTAACAGTTCACTATTATAAAGTGATAGGACCATGTTACCAAGAACGTGTGGATCTATTTTATCTTGGTTACTATCATGAGGGTTGTTGAAGATGTAGCACACATTTTAAGTGAAGATTTTGAAGTGAGTTTGCATCCTTACAAAAAGACTGCTTTCCCAGGAAGCTCTTCAGTTTTACATTGCTGAAGAGTATTCTAGGGGAAATATTCAGTATATTTGTTCCAGTTTTATATTCTTCACTAGTTATTTGCTATAGGCCAATACCAGACGTAGGTGTAGCTAGATGGATCTTTGTCAATGCAGTATGACTTCGTTTATTTATCTTTGAACAGGTTTTACTTTCTTAACTATTAAATGTCCTATACTTCATAACCCCCTTCCACTTCCCCAAACTCCTAAAGAGTGTCATGATTGTTCTTTAAAAAAAAAAAAATCCTGAGAAACAAGTAAATGTATTTACATGATTTTTGTGGTACTTCATTTAATCTGCTGCTGTATACAGTTTCTTTTTGTCTAGAGTTAACTCCTCTGTACCTCTTTGTAGTATTTATTATGTGTCACATGTATTATAAATATAATCTACCTGTACCCAGAAATTTTCAGTACTACTTGAACTTAAAAAGGATTATAAGCTTCTAGATAACTGGATAATGTCTAAACTTGAAAGATACTTTTAACATGAATTTTAATTTTCGTAATATATTATTCATTTTTCCACAAGAAGGCTGCTTCAAAGGAAGTGATTACCTGCAATTTCTGCTAAATTTCATTTTAAAAATGTTTGGGTTTCCTTTTTTTTCCATTAGAATTCCATTTGCAAAATACCCTTGAAGAATAAAGGATTTTGTTTTGTCACCTTGCTTCTATGCTGTGAAATCTAAAATAATAATAAAATAGTATAAAATAAATAAATAAACCAAATCATAACATTTTTCCCAAATGAATGTTTGTTTCCCCAGTGGTTTATTTAAAAATCACTTTTACCACTAATTAACTAGCAGTGATCTGTAATGTCGTTGTGTTTCAAACAGTTGTCCCAAAAGGACTGATAATAGTCCATGAAATTTTCTTTTTAAACAACTTTTTTACAGCTTTTTCTTACTTAGATGTGAACAACAAGGTTTTTGTTATTACATTAATGAAAATGAGTAAGAGAACAAAGCTGTATCTATGGACACTTTCAGCGATATTTATTTATTTTCATATATTAAAAAAACCCAAATCAGAAAAATATTTTTTATTTTGGAACAGAATAATAAACAGAAACTAGTCAATTCACTGTAGCAGAGGATGATCTGGGGTGTCTAAAGGTATATGTCATAACAGAATATGTAAGTGCCATTTCTACTATGAGAAGTAGGAGTTTATGTTAATGCCAATTTCCCAAACAACTGAAAATCCTGCCCTCCTCAAATTTACTACGCAAATTGAAAGCTATGCCTTTATTAATCTTCCTTAGACAGGTAACACTAGTTATATGTAAATATCACCTTTATTTTCAATTTTAATATTTTCTTTATTCCACCATTTCCTAGATCTCCTTTCAAATATAGCAGAATGAATGTCAATAGATTCAGGTGTTTTCTTCTAGGGCTTTTAGGATATTCATTCCTCCTTATCAGATGGCTTCAGAAACTCCCCTGGACTGGAGTAAACATGTCGTGAATAATACTGTGATCTTAGTAAGACTTACTCCCATGCTTAAAGGCACTGAGTTCAGTGTGGCAACTGATGCGTTTGATATTAAGCATGTGAACAAGCCTTTGCAGCAGTAAACTTTAAAACCAGGACAGAATGCGGAAATAATGGAGAACAGAGGATGAGATTTGTATTCTTGTTTAATTTCAAGAAAGATAAAACTCAATCTTTTCTTCTCCACATTAATAACTGTACAAAGAACAATTCCACTATTGGTCTTCCTGTGTTTCTCTGCATGGTGTACCTTCATCATTACTATGCTACACATTAATAAATCGTAAAAATTGTTTGGTCTAAATATATATGCAACTTTGCAGACTCATGTTGGAATAACAGTTTACACATACACTCACACAAAAAAAAAGAAAATCCTAGTGCTGCTTATTTGGAATTGGCTCTTGAATGCTTGGGAGCTTTTTATAACCATAAAAAATTACACTGATACTCACTAGGGAAGGTTTATGAAAGGTGATCATGTAAGATAATTTTTACACAAGGAAATACTGAAAGAAGTTTATAAAAAAGAGCAATAGACTGCAATATGTACTTCTTTTAAGCAATAATAAATTGCCCATATAGAATTAATGTTCTCCAGACATTTCTTTTAAAAGACTTGAAAAGAACTAATTAATGTAGCACATTTCAAGCTAAGAAAATTGCAATGATAAATGGGATTACTGGAAGCTACAAATGCCATTCGTTACTGACAGAAAAGAGCAAAACATTACTCAGAATATTAAGGAATGCAATTAAGCAAAGCATTTGGAAATACTTAATTACATCTGCAGAGGATAGTTAAGTGAGATCTGATGCCTTGCATTAGCAGCAATACCAAACCTTCAGAAGATTCCTTAAATATAGAGCAAATAGACCATTTGCTGTCAGGATAATATGTGATTTAACAGTCAAGAAAAATATTCCTTTATTGATAAATTGTGCAGACATCTGAAAAATAAATAGATTCTCAATAATGACAAAGTTTGAATTACAGGAAGACAGACAGGTAGGTAGTACGTACACAATTTATTGTTGGTTCAAATGTCCTGTGGTATAATGAACATGCGCCAAAATAAAAAAGATGCAAGAAAATGGGGTAGACTGTACATAAACTAAAGCTTAATTTTCCAAATTGCAAAACTATATGGTCCTAATTAAGCAAAACTCTTACAAACTTGTATGTTTCCATCAATTTAACTGCTCCTGTTATAACATTTTTCATTGGAGCTTGAACTGAGGGTATTGATCTAACAGATGAAACTTCTAAAGGCAGGTGTTAAATCACACACTCTTTCATAGAAAAGTCAAAGCTGCCTTTGTGAAAGCACCAGTGAGTGAACAAGACTCTGTGATGGCTGGTATGGACTGGCTCATGTTCATGTTTAACAGAACAAACATCCTCTAGAACAGAAAGGCAGTGTTGATTATGGATATCAACTGGGAGAGCTCTGGTGTTCTTTGTACCTCTGCTGCTTGTGTGGAGTGGCACTTGGAGAGATCCATCCATTCAACCACACTTATGTTTTCTCCTCTAAGAAGGTATTTTGATCTCCCTGTACCAGAGCTCGGGAGTGAAGTAGAAAGTATCTGAAGGACAAAGCAAGCCCAAAATATAGCTAGATTCTCTTTGCCTGCCTTAAGCTTATCCTTAATGAATAGGCTGGATATAGGACCTTGTTCCCTGCTCCACTTTTCTTCTCAACCTGTTTTCTGGTAGTTGTCATGATTTCAGCAATGAGATGCTTGTGGTTGGGGATGTGATGACTTAGGTATTACCAGACATCTATAGAATCACAAGTCTAGATTCACTATTCAGAAACAAGATTGTAAAATACAAGGGCCAAAACCATTGATTTTTGTTCCTTCAAATCTCTAAAATGATAAAGCTTCACTGAGAAATGATGCCTATTCAAAAATTTCCTGACACATTTTAAATATCAAATATATATGTGTGTATTTTACAGCTCTCTTCTGGTTTCTAATGATTTACGTGGAATATTACTGAAAATAAACAAAATCATAGATAAGGGTGCTCCCTTTCCTTGCAATCACAAAATTTGTCTGTAATTATTTTTATTGCACTACCAACCAAGTTGGGCAGTTATCAGTGAGTGTTTTAATATATGATGTGTATACCTTCATAGCTTTCAGTGCACAATTTTCTTACGTCTTTTGGTGAATATCTGACATAACTGCTTTTATGAGAATGTTCCACTGATCACATGGATAACATTACCATTTTTAGTGCTGCTGTTAGGACAAAGCATTGCTGAATAAGTGATGAAGTCTTTGTTTAATGTAATGTATAAATGTGTTTTTATTTAATTTTAATTCTTCTTCTTGGAAATCGTTGTGACTTGTGCTTATATTGCATTTTATACTCTGCTCCAAATGCTAAAATAAAATAAATAAAATAAAAGGGAAACTAATTGAAAAATAGGGATATCTCAGAAGTACATCTGGTGAAATAGTATTGCAAAACTAAAGAGTATGTAAAAGTGTAATAAATATTGCAGGGGAAAAAAAGATTACATGAATAGAGGAAACTTATTTTCAAGTTGAGAATATTAATGTTTGATTAGGACAGTTCAGGGTGGGAAAAATGTCTCTATTTCTTATCTGTGTATGTGTAGGTTTTTCTGCTCTCACCTCAAAGACAACTTCCACTAGAGTAGTTTGTTAGGAATGACTAAAGCTATGTAAAATGAGACTTTTTATTATTATAATGCAATAATTTTTTAAGAAGCTTGAATGAGATTTTGTAATCCAAAAATAAAAGGAGAAAGCAGCTTGGCTGTTTTCCTGACCAAGTGCATAATCCTTCTTTGTGACTGCTGTGTGACTACCCTTGGATGCCATGTAAATGTATGTCAATGCTCTGATCTGCTTTGTTGTGATCCTTTTCTTCCTCCTGACTGCTTTGATCTTAAATTTCTCAGATCACTTCTCACTGCAGCAGCCCCTTATTGATGAAGGCTTAAGATATTACAACACCTTATAACATTGCCTATTCTGTCTCCTATACTTCAGCATTTCAGCTGCACTGTACCGAATAACTGACCTGTACCACACAGAAGTAAAAGGCCACACTTTTCTCCTGGGTAATTTTTAAACCTTTCCAATTCCCCACTCTAGTTTGAAGTGTGGCAGGCTAGTCTGTGGTTTGTAGGGAGCAGAGAAAAGGAAGTGTTTTACAGTACCTCTCTTGACTGATCTTGACTGGGCTTTCAGGGGCTTTGCAGCTCTGGCCCCTGTGGCCCTCATTAGGTGCTCCTCTACAGGAAAACATGTGATAAGGTCCACCAAGAAGTTCATCTAGCAGTATTGGTTGTTAGAGAAAGTTTTCTATACAGAGGTAGATGCAAGACTTTGTATCAGCGGCAACGAAATGCTGGGTTTTACTCAAAAAAAACCCCAAACCAAAACCAAACTATAAAAAACTCACCCCACTCCAAAAAAAAAAAAAAAAAAAAAAAAAAAAAGGAGCAGGTATTGATTTTAGTAGCTCTTTTTGCTAGATTGGAAAGGCAATGCGATTTTGTAGAAGAATTTCCTCTGCCTAAACTACATGCAGTTACAATGCTCTTCCTCCTACAAGTGTAGTGACCAGTTTAACAGCAGAGGAACATTCTTCACTTTTGCTGGAAGGTGACAGATTTAGAAAGGAGTAAAATTAAAGCCAGTCAAAACTGTAAGCTGTTTTCTATCCAGACTTCAGGATGTTAAAGGATCCATGCTAGGAACAATCTTAGCAACAAATGAGATTAATCTGCATTTTTTTTCCTTGCCTTTTCTTTTTAGTAAAGCTATTTGAAATATTATACATGAGTTTCTCTCCTGTTTGCTAACACGTACCTCTTTAGGTATGACTGGAAGTTTACCCCAGAAAAAGAACCTAGCATGCAAGGGTTTGGCCACTTCCAGGAATGGCTAATTGAAGAAAAGCGGATCTCAGAAATGTGGTGTTGACAGTGACAAGTCTCAACTGTAATGAGATGATCAAGGGAAAACAGCCAGTTGGCTGCACCTTTAGAAGCTCAGAGAGTTTTTGTAAGAATTGATTACAATTTTGAGTCATTTACACATTAAAGACCATGTGTCCTAATTTTCAAGCGGATTCTGGATGAAGTGCATGGGATCGAACTGGGACAGGATTACAGGGTGTAATGTAGCACTAGTTAGGTATCCCTGACATAATTAAGAGAAAGTGGGATCTTTGTAAACATATGTAACTCAGGTACTGAGTTAAGCAAAACTTCCATGTTAATTAGTCCTGCCCCAAAATGACATTTGTTTTACTCTGCTGTAATGACTTAGGTTTTCCTTACCCTTCGTACTCTGGGGTATTGACATGTTTGTACTTTATTTTTTTTTTTTTTAATTTTCAAAAAGAGTGATGGAAAAATGTTGTGTAAACTTTCAGAGACTTTTGACATAAGCTCCAAAGCCCAGCTAATCAGGGCTTTTCCTAATGCTGTATCATTAGGTTAAGTTCAAAATGCTACTATGTTACTACTGCTACAGCAGATATTGCAGTAATTAAACCACTTGAATGAGTACTGCTGTGAATGCATTTCATAGGGCCCACAAAGTGCTAAATGCACACCAGCAACTATTTATAAAAGCTATGCATTAGCTTTTGTCTGACTCAGTATAGAGCTCTCTGGACTTATTTGGAACTGGAGAAAAACGTATGGCAGATTTGTGCTTTTTATTTCAATCTATGTAATGAAAGCAGATGGGAATCAAGTTGGTGATTCATTTTAACAATTTTGTTGGCTAATTTGTCCCAGATTCACTCATCCCTTTAACTTTTGTTCATGGTTTGAAGAACCTGCAAGTATTTTCCCTTTGTGCAATAAAGAATACCGGAAGTGGTAGTTGGGTCAGCCTGGTATTTTTCTGAATTTTGTCTTTAATACCATCTGTCACTAGCAGAGAATTCATTCTTTCCTGTAGTCACATTTATAGAACTCGAGTTTAGCTGTCTGCTTTGTCTAATTGGCATTATAATTCACAGCCAGTCAGCATATTAGCGTTTCAGTTTCCCATTTAAAATCATGGAAAAACACACATAACTATAATGGGCTGAAATTTTTATGTTCCAACAATTATATTTTGTAATGCCTAACTAACAATGATTATTATCTCAAAAGAGATCATTGACATGGAAAGAAATTGTCAATATTAAGTTGGATATTTTCCCATAAGGGAAAGAGACCTTTGAAAGTCATCCTTTCATCCAAAGCCTCAGATTAGTATTCTGTCCAGCTGTCCTTTTTGGCCACCTCTTTCTTCCTCACTGCGTTCTGTTTTCTTACTCTCTATTCATTCAGTTAAAAAGTAGCTGTTAGCCTTTCCCTTCTTTTGCTTTCCCTCTTGTTGCCCCTTTCTGCTGTCCCTATCCTTCAGTGTCTAGTCCAAGCTGCTGCTTCTCAATCAGACTATATGTAACTGTTCTGGTCTCTATCTCTGCTTTGATGGATACTCAGCTCTCCTGCTCTCTAATTATATGTGTTCTTCTCTTTCTTCAGTCAGTATAAGATCTACATTTTCTTGAGCAAGTAGTATTGTGGAGTACTTCAGTCCAACCTGATTTTAAAGAAAGTGCAAGTCTTCCATATTCCCTGATATGTTACTGTAGCCACTATCCAGTCAACATACTTTTTTGCACTTCTTTGTTCTTTCTTCATTACATCAGACGTTAAAGCCTTTAGGAAAGCAACCTCTTCTCTTGAGACTCCTTTCTTAGCACTCTGTGCATTTGCCATCCTCTAGAAAGGAATGGGTATATAGCTAAACATGAAGCTTATCTTTCCAGAATTAATCAGTATTGTCAAGTGTTGTACACAGGAGGGGAAGTATAAAGATATACATGTTTCAAGCTGCAGTACTCCTCATCATTAAGGGAAAATGTGTTCTGCTTAATTCTTAATATGTGCAGATAAACCCTCATGAATTTGAGTACACACTTGTATTTCCATTCAAAACCGAACACAAGGAAACTTGTCAAGCTGAAGTATATGACCTGTAAAACAAAGACAAATACCAATAACCATTTATTTAAACATTATTTAGTCCATGTGAAATGTATCAGAGTGACAGGTGGAAAGTGAGATTTTTCTGTCTATGTCTTTGGTCTGGCACAAGCAGGTGGTTAATTCTTTGGCAAGAAATTGTGATGGCTATTAGACCTCTATTCCCTGTGCTAAAAAGAATAAAGTTTTAACAGTGATGTGTCTGCCCACTCAGTAGGAAATTTAAGGCAACCACATAATAACCAGTTAAATCAGTAAGCAGTTTTGGTTTTAAACACAAAGGTGTGATAAAGGACCACTTTCACTGTGCTCAGCAGACAAGCCATGACAAAATAGCAACACTTATATCTTTTCTCTATAACACATATTCTAGCAGTTTGTATTGATACCCAATGACGTATTCAGGGTGTCGAAAGCTCTGCCTAGAGCTGCCAGGAAGAGGCTGAAGGTTATTTCTGCATGCTGTGACAGAATGCTTTTAAATTTTTCAAATCAATGTTTTCCTAAAAATGAATCAGAATGGAAAAAAAAAAACCAAACAACAAAACAAAACAAACAAAAAAAACCCAACCCACAACTCATCCAAGAGCAAGAGCCAGATATTAATTACATTTTGCGCTAGTTTGTAAAGATGACCTTTTGTCTATGTTGAATTAAAAAAAAAAAATAAAGCATTTTATTTTTGCAATTACTTTTTGGTTTAGAATTGCCTTTCAGGAGCTCTGCATTTATTTAAAGTTAAAGCATTTCATACAAATGCTATTAGTACAACTGATTATCATAAGCTTTTTTCCTTTAAGTGATATAAGTCAGATCTTTGCCACTGTTATCTTCTTGTCAGCCTGGAATAATGAATTAATTTCTTCTCACCTTTTAGTAACTTGCATGTGTATATGTTTCACTGGAATATGTTGCAAATCTGATTTATTTTGGCTGATAATACATTTACTTTTTTAGTACTTAAGAGGATTTCTTTGATGTCTCCTATACATGATTTCTTTCCTCTTTCATTCCTTCCTTTCTTCTTTACTTTTGTCATTTTCCTGAAAAAAAAACCTGTGCCGAATCACTTGGTTGGTTTTGTCTTTCTAGTAGTCTGCTTCTGCCCTTATTAAAGTAATTGGAAAATCAGCAATTAATTTCAGATGCACAGGATATGAAGTTGATGCTGAACTTACTTGTCCTGAAGGTTATCTGACTCCCTGTCTGCTACCTACAGGGCTGAGTCTAACTAAACAGAGGGAGTTAAGGTTATATATAAGGAAGAAGTTGTTACTGTGAGGGTGGTGAGGCACTGAAGAAGGTTGCCCAAAGAAGTTACTAATACTCCATCCCTGGCGGTGTTCAAGGCCAGGTGGGACAGAGCCTTGGGTGACATTGTCTAGTGCAAGATGTCCCTGCCCACGGCAGGGGGGTTGGAGCTAGATGATCTTAAGGCCCTTTCCAACCCAAACCATTCTATGATTCTATGAGACTTTGAGAGGTGTCCCAGCTCACGGGGAGAGTCACCTGATGCGTAGTCTAGCTGCAGTTTAGAGACAGCTCAAATTGAGCTGATGCTGATGGTGGTATTTATATAGTGAATTAGCTGGCTGGTAGTCAACAGTATAGACAAGACAGATACCTTCATTTAAGCTCTGGTGCCTTGATCTTCAGCTTGATCTTCTGTCAGTACTTTAGCTATCTTGTATTTTTGGGCTTTAAAACCACCTTTCAAAATATTTTTCCAAGACACATTCACTTGCTTGTACGTGAGCCAGGAGCTTTCCAGCTCTCAGGTTCACCACAGGCCATGAAGACTGTTGCTTCTTAGTCAACCTGAGCCAAGGTATGGCTGGGAGTCAAGTCGATCCACCGCAAACTCTCCCACCATGCATGGCCTAAAGAAGATGATTAATCGCTAGATTGCCTTGGTGTCTCATAGGTCATGCCACTGTTCTCATCATGGCAAATATCAACAGGAAGAATGAAACCAAAGGAAACAGTGGTTAGCTGAGGAATATTACACTAACAAATGGGTGCTGGTACACTTGGTTAGTTATTCAGTAGCTGCTAGAGGTCTACTATAAAATTATGAGCTTCAGGCTTGAAGAATATTTCTGTGGTTTGCGTAGTTACTGCCATGACTGTTCAATGGCTTGTTCAGGAAAACAGACATGAAGCCTGCTTTCTTAGTATTCTGAGATGTACTTTTTTTCACAGTCTCAGTCCTAAGTCAGAAAATGTGTTGTTAATTTTTATAAGTTGTTGTCCTGGGTTCAGCAGTAGCAGTCACTTTTCTCCATAGTAGGTGGTGCAGTGCTGTGGTTTTGATTTTAGCCTGAGAACAATGCTGATAACACCGATGGTTTTAGTTGCTGCTCAGTAATGTTTACTCTAATCAAGGACTTTTGTCAGTCTCATGCTCTGCCAGTGAGGAAGGGCACCAGAAGCCAGGAGGAAGGAGAGACAGGACACTTGACCCAAACTAACCAAAGGTGTATTCCATACCACAGCACGTCATGCCCGGTATATAAACTGGGGTGAGTTACCTGGAAGGCCCAGATCACTGCTTGGGTCAAGCTGGGTATCTAGTCAGCAGGTGGTAAGCGGTTGTATTCTTCTCCCTTGTTATTTCCCTTATCATCATTATTATTATTGGCGGTAGCAGTAGTGGGTTTGTGTTATACCTTAGTTACTGGACTGTTCTTATCTCAACCCGTAGGGATTACATTCTTTCGGTTCTCCTCCCCATCACTCTGGGAGAGGGGGAAAAAGAAAGGGAGTGAGAGAGTGGCTGCGCGGTTCTGAGCTACCAGCTGGGCTTAAACCACACCACTTGTAATATCCTGTTTTGCTTTCTGTTTGCTAAATACACTTTTTCTCATGTAGGACGTGTCATACCACTAGTACCTTCAAGTTCACAACAAAGTTGACACTCATATTTCTGTTGGCATTTTAGACTCAAGTTAATTAACATTTTTATAGGAGCAATAATTAACATTTTATGAGCTGAATTCCCTTATCCCTTGAACCTACTTTGGCTTCACTTCATACTGGAGCATATAAGTGGGTAATGTTACAAAATGCTAATGTTCAGTTTGGGTTTAAGGACAAAATGAACTTCATAAACGCTGCTGAATTGCAGTGATACTACAGAGCTCCGTTTGAGCGAAAAGAAATGGCAGGAAGCCTTTAGCACCAGTCCAAGATGACAAGCTAACAATGAATAATTATTATTCTATAAATGTGATTCTGATTGCTGTTATGCTAGCTAATATTGTGTCAGTGATATGATAGTCTCTCAACTATCTATATCTGTGTTGTTTTATATTTAGATTGTAAGCAAATAGGGGCAGGCCTCTTTGGTCTAGTGTACTCCTAGCAAAACGGGGTTTGGAATATCAGGCTGAAGTGCTATTCCAGGTGAAAATTTTAATTGTAGTCATTGATCCATCAATAACCCTCCAAAGTCTAATTTCTTTCTACCTTCAATAGCACTTTTGACAACTGCAGACACAGGGACTAAGATTTCCAGCAATAATAGCAGCATGTGTATTAGTGCCTTTTTAGACAGTATTTTACATTAGATGGAAACTGCAGTAAAGTAGATATCTGGTATATCTGGTTCAGTTTCTGCAGTGTCTATTCTCTGCATGAGTATTTTTCCATGTAAGATGTCCCATTAATTTAGAAAGAACAATTATTGTTCTTAGTTCTATTATTACAGATTGGTGCTGAAAGTGCACCATTATTGGTTTCCTGTAGCAAAATAAGGAGAAATGAGAATGTGAAATCATGCTGTTCTTAATGTTTTTATGACCAAAATAACATTTTTTTTAAGATTTCAGCTCATGTATAGCTATTATATGGATAGCTATATTCTCTTAAACATTCTTTACCAGTAGAGTATTTCAGTGCCAGTTCTTTCAGCTCCCTGGATCTTGGTCTTCTTGTGATGAATGGTCTGATGCATATGTTGTGCAATATATCTTAGCTTTTCTTACCACACTTGAAAGAAGTATCTCATTAAGGAAAAAATCTTATTTTTTCAACTTTAACATTTTAAAAATAATTTAACTTAAGCTAAACTCTTGCAGAAGTAAACAACAACAACAACAAAAAAACCCACAACTGTTCAAGGTTTGCCTACTCAATATTTAAGTCCTTCTTCTTAAACTCTGTAGGAAACCTAAACACTGAAGGTTTGCTCAGCTACATTGAGTTTTGGAGCAAATGTCTCTTGCAATTTGTTTTACCTGCCTCCTGATACTGTTTGAAGAATCATGAAGCCTAGTGCACAAAAAGAATGGACAGACTGTGCCATAGTGAAAAACAGTGTAATCTGTATTATCTCCTGGAGAGATCGCATAGACTGGAACATTGCATCATTTAATGTGCATGGGTCTAAGGCACTTTCTTGGCTCCAGCTGGCTAGGACAAATGTTCCCCTTCAAAGTCCCTTACCTAAGAAACCCCAAGGGGTTAGACTGGATATCAAAGGAAGACAAATGCAATATATGACCTTGTTTCTAGTCAAAATGTGGTGAACTAAAAATCAATTTAATTTCTGCAACATCGCTTCATGTGTAAACTTCAGATAATTTATTAGCTGAAAGGAAAAGAAGTAATAGGTTTGATTGCTGATGATACTGGGGCAAATTGCTGATTTACAGACATGGATAAGCAGTTGAAAATTTCAAAAGCCAAGCTCTTTAATCTTCTTCACCTGAGTTGTAATGCTGTCTTAAAATGCTACTTTTTAATGCTAGGCCTTTGACAGACAAAATTTTGACTATTTTGTCAAGTATACATCAAGAGCATGGATTTTGGAAAGAAAGTTAAACCTTTTGCACAGTAAAGAGAAAATACTATGAGTCACAAATAATAAAAAAGAAAAAACAAGTTCAAGGAGTCAAAATATACCCTTTTCTATAGCCTGATGACAATTAATGAATTCCCTCGATGGCTATTTGCAGTTTAGAATAACAATCTTGAGTACTTACCATGATGTAAATGGAAATCTAGTAGTTTTTCTACATATTCTCATGACAAAAAAAGAGAGGTAAAGCTGTGTTTACATAGTTTGAAGTTATTAGAACACACCTATTTCAAGATCAAGAATTGCAAACTGAGGAACAATTGAAAAGATACAGTCTGTGTAGTTTCTTGTTTTGATTTAATCTCTTAGCACCATTACAATGCCTACCACAAACAAAATCATTTCACTTATCAATAACACCTTTACAGAATTTGTCAGGGAAGGTAACTGTTCTCTCAGTAGAGTAAACACTGGTACCAGAGCTGGCCTAGATGGCCGTTGCTGTTATAGCTGTTCACAGTCTGTCAGTTATTATCTTTCTCAAAAAAAAAAAAGTCTTTTCTGCAACTTGCTCAATAGATTCCATAAAGCATGATTAAAAAAAATATTTCAGCATTTTGGCTGGGCAAATAATCATTCTCCTCTTCCATCTCCAGCTTGTGGTTATAGTTTGAGAATTTTCTGTATATACTGAAGTATGATGAAGGGATTTTTATGAGATCACCCCTTCCACATACATTTCTGTGCCGTTATAATGCTGGTATGGCTCTTATAATTATATAATGCTGGTATAAATGGCTCTTACCAGTTGCCATTGTGACATATATACAGGCTGGCTGAGTTCAAATGGACTACAGGACATAGCCTAAGAATGTTGCGATAAGTGGCTGTACTATAACACGGATCTGAAAGTGCACTATCCCAGTCAAATCAGTTGTGTCGCCGTTCATTACAGAGTGAGATTAGATCTTGAATACCTGACAACAGAAGAAGCCTAACACAAGGCATCACCAGACAGAATGTCTGAGGCATTACTGAAGGTATGTATAAATTAGGTAAAAAATTCATGATGAACATGGGCCTTATTCTCTTATCTCCCACATTTCAGGTTAAAGCTTCTCTTGGGAGTGCAGAGCAGAAGTCTTGTCATTGTTCTCACTGTTCTGTGAGTTCGTTGCAAATGACAGCATAGCGGGAGCTGTAAATTCATTAATAATGCCCATTTCAATCAGTAGAAGAATAAAGTCCACTGGAAGAAGTGTATATCCTGCCAAGTTTATTCCTGTGTTTTCAGTCTCTCTGACTAGATCAAGAATATGGTCATCACACAGTTTCTTGAGAACCACAGAAGTCAGAAAGGTCCTCTATAGGTCATCTGGTCCAGACTCCTGTTAGCTTTCCAACAGTAGGTCAGATCAGATGTGGCTTCTTCCTTTCAAGTGTTGAAAATCTCCAGGATGGGCGTTCTTCACCTCTGCACCTGGTTCAGTGCTACACTATGCCGCTATTAAAGAAGCTTTTGGCCATCTTAACATCCCAATGTACTGTTTCTGACCATTGCTACCTACATACTGGACTGGGAAAGAAAGCTGTCATGACCATGCTCTGATGGATGAATTTTCCATAATCTGTGATCTGTAGACTGTCAATTCAGAATCTCTGCCCTAGGTCAGGAGGGATGCTGTGCTGAACAGAAGCTCAAGTTGCAATACCCAAACCAGCTGGTTTATCATTCATCAAAATGAGGGTAAGGTCTAGAAAAGCTCTTTGGGAATATAGGCTGACTGGTTAGTAGTGGATTTCCTTACAATGTGTCCTGTTGGGCCCAGTGATATTTCTGGAATGTAATGTAAAGATCAGATAGGAATATGATTTTCTTTCAAACCAGAGAACGTATCATGAATTTTCTTCAAACCATGTTTTCATATCTATAATGCACCAGTTCTTAAGCTGGGAGGGCAAATGCAAAGCACAAATACAATGTGGATACATGGCTGGGACTTAGAATCAGTGTTGTGATTATGTCTTTGCACAGACAGATTTAGGTTTGATATTCGTGGGGGTCAGTATGAAGTCTGTTGTAGGACACCTGTGCTGTGTTTCAGGACTCGGCTGCTTCAGACATTCCTAGAATCAATGGGGGAGACAATGTGCTTGTTCCTAATTACCATGTGTTTATTTTGTGGGGTAAGAGTTAGATTAGATAGTATCATAAAGCCATGCAAACTTTGAAAAAAGAACCTGCATTTTTTGGAAAGTATGTGTAAAAATACATGCACACACGTGCACATACAGAGAGTCAGATGTTATTGTTAACCAATCTTAATTTTCTAGATCTGTTATACATGACTGGCATTTACTTAAGAAACATATATATATATATATGTATGAATTTGCAATATGTTTCTTCATCTATGAATCAGAACATGTGTTTGTCATTTCACTGTAATATTCTGTCATTTGATAAGATTAACTGGTAATAACAGTGTCTTTTTAGTTCTTCTCTATGGTAAACCTGTAAACTGAATGCCCTTTAATCTAAAACTTACTTGGAAAGTTTAGGTAAGAAATCACATCACCTTGGGTTTATAGATCTATTTTTGACTGTGTCCAGGACTTAGTATTCTTGTAAATGGAGTGTGGTGTTCACTAAGTGCATGTTTATTATGTAGTGGGCTATTACCTTAGCAGCTAAAGAAGCTTTGTCTTTTGTCTCTTTATGGGAGCTAGAGCAATACCAGAAACACTTTTTCTCACTTCATTAAATTTAGATACAACTTAACAGTTTTTAAAGCCATGCTCCTAATACTACTGATATTATTGCAGTGCATTTTGTAGCTTGTCGCTAGTTAACTGTAGAATGAACCTACTGCTGTTAGCTCTATGTACAATTACGTGTCTTAATTTGTACGTAGTTTTAACTTTTAAATAAATTCCTTGTTCAAATTAAATAATTTATAATAAATAATATCAGAAGCACACAGATCAACCTACTGGCAATAATGTGATTTGGGGATTTCTTTTTCTTGGATTCTTCATCAGAAAAGGAATTGAGAGAGAGCATATTGGTTTTGCTAAAACTATTGCGAATTACCAAAGGATAATATTAATGGGAAAAAAGCCCTGTATTAAATTATTTTCTGATTAAAAAAAAGAAACAGAATAATGTTATTAGCTATTTTTTTAAACAAAAACCTCACTTTTCCTTTTTCTAATTATTTTGTTACTCATCTATGCTGATTTTTACAAAATTGCAAAGCAATCACTATTAGAAAGAGCTTTTCTTTAGCTTTCTTCATTCCATCAGATCAGTTGTTTCTTAGGTTTTGAAGTTGAAGAATATCAAAAGAATGCATGGGTTATATAAAAAAGTATTGCACAGTATCCATACCACACACACAAAATCTGCCTTGAACCCTATGGATTAAGAGGAAATAATGAATGCACCCTGTTTAGAACAAATGCCTTTCAGGAGGGTATTGCAGGTATATTGAAAGGACTATTGTCACATAAAGGTTTAGCAGAATAACTACAGAGTCTTGCTTATCAATACCTCTGATTTGCATAAATTAACTAATTCTGCAAGACATGAAAGCTTGAGTCACAGGACATAGTGTTAAGAACCTTTTTCTTGTGGTAATATATCTGTTTAACTGTACTTCAAAGGAAACCCAGTGCCTATTGCTTCAAGGGTGGGAACTGCCTTACACAATCAATGAAATGATTGCTGAAAACAAGGAGTGATTCTAACTGACACTGAAAAATTGACTTGATAATTTAGATATATCTGGAGGTGATTCCATGAACTAAGAAGTGAATTGTTATGACTGACACGAAAACCTTGCTATGCAATTATTTGGTTTTACTGATTCCTCATTTAAATAAAATAAATCTCTCTTTGGAAACTACTTTTTAAAATCTTAGTACAGTCATTAGTATGTGTCATATTTACAGTGAAAAAGACTACTTAAAATACTGTTTTATCCAGAGGTATCTTCTCTTTTGTTAACATCTCCTAATCTTTCTGCGTGTTACTCAGATGAGTGCAAAGAAGCCAGCTATTTGTGCTGGTGGGTTTTTTTATGTGCTCTTACAGCTGCAGTGCTTTTTGTAAAGGTTTAGGGATTGTTGCTTTTCCTTGTTTCTAGTAGCATTTTAGAGTAAGTAATTCAACTGGGATAGCCTGCTCCTAAATATCAATTATGCTGCAAGAAAAAGTTTTATTTCTGTGCACTGCATAGACTATACCATTTTCATGTCTTCCTGAAGGATATATGGAACGCTGCTGTAAAAAAAAAAAAAAAACAAAACAAAAAAACAAACAAATCAAACCAAACCAAAATTTGTTTTTATTTTCCTTGTGAGGTAACTCCAAGCAACTCTGGTGTCATCCCTCATATGACATCAGTGTGCCATAAGTGGGAAGCACTGCACCAGCTCATGCTGATCAAACTCCAGAGCAAGTGAACCTGGGTTTAAACGTAGATCATATAAACTGTTCTGCTGCCTCTGATCAGCCAATGAAGAACCCTACCATTTATCCTGCCATAATATATGCTGTTGAGAATTACAGCATGATTATGAGAACAAAGTTGCTTGATGGAAAGATGCAGTGCATTATTTTGTATGAATTCGTTTAGAAGAGCCTATATCTCAAGAAAACCTTAACCCAAACTCTTAAGAAAACCCTAGCTCCTGCTTTTCTTATTATCCTTCTGATTTTTTTTTTCTGGTTTATTTGCTGAGCAGTACATACTACTCTCCACTGATAATAGCATAAAAAGCAAACCAAAATTACAGCCCAATTAACCTACTAAGAGTATAGTAATCAATGTGACTCATGGATATAAATTCCTGGGTTTTGCCCTGAAAACCTGTTTCACAATAAGTGTTCTGCCTGCTCTCTTGAAGCAAGTTGATGGTTACTGATGTTATTTTAAAAAAAAAAAGGTTAGATTTTTTTATGTTACTTTGAAGTTTCAAAAATTTAAGAAAATTGAATATTAATTGTAGAATAAACAAGTCTTAACAATACATTAATGAATGCCAGTGCCATGCCTTTGTTTAATTCCTGAAGCCTTCTGTCTGGAGATGTATTTAACATGCTGTTATCTACTGCTGTTTGCCAGTGTAGTGCTCTTTTTAACTTCATTTCCTGCTCTGACTTCATGCTTTTTTTCATCATTTGAAATTTATGAGCCATTAAAGATGTTGTTTGATGTAGGTGCAGCATGGAACAGAGTAACTACTGCTGTAAAACACAGGTTTTGGCAGTGTCAATCAAATCATGCTTTCTTCATAGTAATGTGAGCTTTAATGGTATCTGTGGGAAATTGTTTAAGTCATTACCCCTGTGAATGCCAAATAACCCTGTAACTAAAATTCAGGTAATTGTGCTGAAAAATCAGAACTTTGATTCTCATCAACTGTCAAGAAACAGGCTGTGACTGTGTAGGTTATGCTACTCGAATTAAAAAACTCTAGAGTTTTCAAACTCTAGATATTGTCTTGATCCTGACAATTGTCAGAGCTGGGAATTATCAGAGGACTTTTTCAATAATACACAACAGCAACTCAACAAGATCAAGACCATTTGCTACCAACAAATAGCTTTTAATAAGACACTGTCTCAGTCTCAGAGTGGTGTTTTGACAGAAGAAAGAGTGGAACAGATGAGTGGAAGCAGACGATCACCTTGTAGAAATGACCCTGTTTGCATCTAACAGAAGAGGTAACTCACACCTACACCAACTAATGCCCAAGTAACCATTTGCTGGTCAAGGCTTGATCTATTTCTTTTTCACCAACTTTTTTGAAAAACCCTGGGTTTTTATTTAAAGATATTTAAAATATCTTATTTTTTTTCCTGTATTCTGATGTATCATAGTCAGCAGGTGTCTCTTCTTCTTAAAAATAAAAATAAAAAAATTTTAAACATATGTAATCACAAAATGATAAGAGTTTTTGATTCTCGGAGAAGTAAGAAGAGAGATCAACAGAACTACCACTTTGGACTTCTGGAAGGCAAACTTTGGCATGTTTAGGAGGCTGGTTGACAGAGTCCTTTGGGGTGTAGTCCTGAAGGGCAAAGGAGTCTAGGAAGGCTGGTCATTCTTTGAGAAGGAAATCTTCAAGGCACATGCGCAGGCTTCCTTTTGTGCAGAAAGATAAGCCAGTGGGGAAGAAGACCAGCCTGGCTGATCAGAGAGCTTTGGCTGTAACTCACGAAGAAAGGAGAGTTTATGACCTTTGGAATAACAGGCAGGCAAATCAGGAGGACTACAAGGATGTCATGAGATTATGCAAGGGGGAAATGAGAAGGGCCAAAGCCTTTTAGATCTTAATTTGGCTGCTGCCGTAGAAGGTAATGAAAATTTATATATGCATTAGCAAGAAAAGGAGGGCTAGGGAGAATCTCCATCCTTTACTGGATGTGGGGGTAAACATAGTGACAAAGAATAAGGAAAAGACTGAGGTACTTAATGTGGTCTTTACCTCAATCGTTAATGGTAAGACCAGTTGTTCTCCGAGTATCCAGCCTCCTGAGCTGGAAGACAGCGACAGGCCTGTCAGCCTGACTTTGGTGGTGTTGGTCTCTTTTCCCATGTGAAAAAGTGATTGGATGAAAGGAAACAACCTTAAGTTATACCAGGGGAGGTTTAGATTGGATATTAAGGAAAATTTCTTTCTTCACTGGAAGGGTTACTGGGCACTGGAACAGGCTGCCTAGGGAAATGGATGAGTCACCACCTCTGGAGGTATTTAACAGACAGCAGATGTGACATGTAGGGACATGGTTTAATGATGGACTTGGCAGTGCTAGGCCAATGGTTAGACTTGATGATCTTAAAGGTTTTTTCCAACCTAAACAATTCCATGATTCTTTGATTCTATGATTCATAACTAATGTGTCAGGTTTTTAAATATAGGCCTTTGGGAAGCGAAGGCCCCTAGGTTTCAATCAAGAAGAAAAACTTTTCACTTTCTTAATGCATATGTTATGACACACTGTTAAAAAATGTGTAAAGAGATTCAGATTAAAACCTGTTTGTGCTACTCCAGTCCCATCTATGCAAAAATTACTAGCAATAAAAATATTTCTTAAGAGGGAGCTCTTAATATTTCTTTTTTATGCCCTCTATAAGTGTAGATACTTTCATCATGCCATCTGAGAACACAATAAATATCCTTAAGTTACTCTGTGAGACCCATTCCTCCTTTACATATTACTTTTTCAAAAATTACGTCTTTGGTGATAATAGGAAAAAAACTCCACACAATCCTCCACAATATTAATTGGTGCCTGAATAGGCCAAAACAAAAAATTCCTTTATTCACTGTTCCATGAAGATTATAGTGTATCTGAAACAAATGTATAATGCTAAGTAGCTCCTTAAAATAGAGTTTCATTGGAGGATCAGTGGGAAAGCTGTCTATAGATGTTCTGCCTAGATTCTGCAAGCTGTGCTCTCTCTAAACCAATCTCTTGCGTCAGTCCAAGAGGTGATATAGGTTCCTGGCAGTGTCTTTATATAGTGCCCACTCTTCTTCAAAAGCCCAGCTAAGATACCTGCATCAGATTAGAGAGCTGGGACTGCCTGACTCACCTGGCCTTGGTCGCTGCAAAGGGATGTGAAAGTCACAGTCGTTGCTGTATGAGATTAATTCAGCCAAGGCATTGTGCTGTTGCTGTCAATGACTGTTGCCATGACCAGCAGAGGGGAAGGTTGTTAAAAATCCTTCCACGTCTTTGTTCCACAAAGAAGTGGAGCATCCCTGCTCACAGAGAGATGGTGTTTCTCATCCCTTTTGGTAAGAGATTGAAAAGTGATATGTGGTTCTTTGAACTTGTTTTTTATTAAATGTTCTAATGATCTCTCTATGGTCCAACTTTTTTTCAAAATCCTTCCAGGCTTTTACATAACTTTTGCATTTGCTTATTTTCAGCTGCAGAGAGTATATTCTTTGGAATGGAAATATGTCTCTCAAAATTCAAGCACATACAGAGTCATGCATCAGCTTGTCCATGAAGTGTGTGCTTTGTGCATGCTGAAGTCTTTGGCGAAGTGTTGATTTATTATTTATCGAAGCAATAATGGCCAGCAGTTTTAAATAGACCTTTCATCTGCATTGCTTAATGTGACTTGGAAAGAAAAAAATCTTTGCCATTTGAATTGCTGTAATGCATTTTAAGCATCTTTTCCTATGTATTCTATATGTCATGTGGGGAAAAAATGCTCAGCGACTAATTCTGCATAATACCAATATATATAAAATAGAGTATATTGTAGTTTCCTTGCTGAGAGCCTGGCTCCTTTAAAATTGCTGCAGAGATTCCCTTCTAATTGATTTATTCTCAATAAACTTGATCTTTCTACTCATTTTATATTTTCTGCACCTTAAGTATACTAATTATCTTTTTTCTGCTAATGGAAGTTGTTTCTTGTTTTATGCTGTCTGTTTCATCATACTTACTTTTTTATTATTTTTGAGCAAACTAGCAGACACAGTTTGCCATCTGTTATGATATTTTTCTTACAAAAACATTTTTTCTTTACAATTTACTAAGTGCTCTTACTTTGTGCTAGAAAACTTCCATTGTTATATGAATCTGTTTCAAGCCTGAGAAAAAGGGCTTATCATGGATTTTAGCAACAACACAGCAGTGAATATCTGGCACAGTGGACCTGAGACTCTCTGCACTTACTTACTACTTAGCTGTTTCTTAAAAATACTATCTAGAGGCATCAGAGGTGTTCAGAGTTATCACTGAGAAACCAAACAAAACACATGGATATTTTAGTTCTTGTGAGAACATTCACAGCTGTTGAAACTTTTTGAGCCTTCCTGGGAAAATGTTATGGAATAAGTATTTAAATTTAGTTTGCTTCTGAGTGCTTGCCATTATGTATATCAAACACTTTGTTATTTAAAGTTGATTGATGAGGCAGTTGCTTCCTTCAGCATGGTTCTTAATAGAGACCAGGGCTAGAAAACATTCTTCTCCATACCTCTCTCCTCTGTCCATGGGGGACATTCTTCATGGAGGCAAAGCTTCAGTGAGCAAATTATATTCCAGCATGCAAGCACTAGGTGGCACGAGCCATTTTATGGGCACTTCAGCATTTCAGCTAACTCCATCTGTTCAGTACACTAATTACAAATTCAACCACAAAAACTGTTTAGAGGCACATCATAAAAAGTTAGCTGGAAGTGATTTGTATCTGTGTATACTGTATGTTCTTTGTTCTGCACACCATGCAGCTATTACATTTAGTAATTATTCCAGCCTCAAATTGAGGCAAAATGGCAATTTTCCTGATGCTTTTTATAATAATAAGTGCCATGTTCTGTGTGGTTGTACGAAGATATGAGGTCTCCACATTTGGGGTACTGTTTGAAGGACAGAACTGAAAAGGGTAATTGCATTACTAGCAACTAGTTCAAAAACATCCAAGGCCTATATAACTCTATAGAAAGAAACCTAAAAAGCTTGTAACTATTACAAAATTTTCAGGAATAATGTTTTTAATGATCCTTAAATGTGTAAATCAGGTAAATTAACAACAGTGTGGGTTTTTTCGATTTTAAGTATTACAGTGTTTGGTGATGTGAGGTAAACTTACAATTTGTAGACCAAGACATAGGTGCAAATATCTGCCCAAAGAAGCCCAATAGGAAAGTATTTCTTCCTTCCTCAAAAGCTATTTCTTTTTTTATCCATTAACTACTTGGAAAACACAGAGGGAATTATTTGAATAGGGCACATCTTCAACTCCTACCACTCCTAGACAATTTCTTTAAACAGTAGATAGGAGCATTTCACCCCTTCCTTCTATCTGCCCCACTCAGCAAATAGGATCTTGACTGAACAGCTACAACACAAAGTATTTGATAATATCCATTTCTTTACCTCTTCTTCTCCCCTACACATTTATACCTGTGTCCTTTAACAGCAGAAAGGTGCTGGCTGGACACTTTTGCCAAGGAAAGGATCTGGACATTAAACCCCTAGGAAGGGGCACATTTTCGGTAGCCTGCATAAAGTACCTGAACCCTGTAGTACAGCTGGATTTGTAAGGCATACCTTGCTTATCAGCATGTCTCTGTTGCTTGGCTCTAGCAGACTTCTGTTTGGCTTTTGAGATGTTGTGGATCAGACCTTCCTGTAGGCAATACAAAGGGTCTGGGTACCCAATGCAAGATTGTGCTGTTTGGTACAGGTACTGAAAAGCCCACACAGTCTGTTTTTTATTCACTAGTGGATGTCTAAGCCAGCTCACTTTTATGTTTGAAAGTTCACGGGGATGGCAATATTTCCTTTCTCATGTACAAGTGATGTGGTATGTTCATTTTTCTTCTGCCTAACACTGCACCAGGTTTTCAAATATATACTCCCATCTCTTAGGTGAAAGTCTCTATTCCTAATTCATGAGATATTCCAGAATAGATCTTGCTAGATGTCTCTTAAATTCCTCAGCTTGAAGAGATTCCCAGGCCCAGTAAATATTGAAATGTTTCTTGTCTAAACTGAAAATGTTAACTTCAGAGAGGAAAGGTGGTACAACCACTTCAAATGTAGTGTTCAAAGTTACCAGGTGAGTCCATGGTTGAACTTGTCATTGCGTATTCCCTGCCTCACAAATACTCAATCAATCAGTAATGTGTCCTCTTAGAAAGCTGGAGGTTTTTAAGAGCATTAGACTTCAGCTCATGTTGCATCCCCTACTTTTTTTCCCAACTCTTGCTTTTAAGACATAGCATTTTGTGATTCATTATTTACTCTGTTGCAAAACACATTACTATTTTAAATTCACAGTATCACTGCAAAGAATTTCAATTATCCATTTAAACACATGTTTGCAGTATTATGTGAACATTTTTTTGCAGGTCTACAGGTTGATCAATTATATTGTCATCCAAGTGCGCAATAAACACATTTTATTGTAAGGAATTAACCTTTATCTTGGAAAGATATAGAAAGTAGTTATTTGACGCATTGTATTTGAATGAGCTAAATTACCTAGTAGAAGAGTCCCAAATGCTAGAGCAGGTTTTCACATGAAATGGGAAGATTTCTCTTGGAAACTTAAAAAATGCTGTCTATCTTCCACTTAATCTTATTTATTATTAATTGAAAGCAGATCTGTACAAACTACCAGGAGTTGGTACACAAGACAGCTTGATTTTCATCACGAGTACTTAACTGGAATTATATTTCAAAATGCAAAACAGCAAAAAAATTGCTTGATTTAGAAATAATCTGAGAAATGCCTTTTTATATGTCAGAAAAGTTTTATAGAGATTAAGAGGAAGAAAAATCAGCTGGAAGAAGGCAAATTGAAATAGAGCTGCCAAATACAAAGTTAGCGTGTTAGAACTTCAGAGAAGTACATAATGACTTTTGGGGGTTTTTTTTGCATTTTGTGCTCTGGAACGTGTATAACCTGAATGTACAAAGAGCCTGACAGTTTCAGCAGGAGCTACTGAGTGTCTAGGGCTGTTCAAAGTCAACCTAATAAGGGCATACCTTGAAGTATGCTTCCTTCGTCCTTTTTTAGCCATCAGCTGCCTTCATACTTGAGGTTTATACAGAATTCCTCTACCTTCAGCCTCTCAAAACCAGAAAGTGGGAAAATGTTGAGAAGTGGATGAAAAGGACAGATGAATTTCTGAACAATTCATGACAAAACAAATTTTGCTTCATTTCTAGTATTCTCCAAGTAATTCACCAAGTCAGTCTACTTCCAAGGAACAAACCTCATTTTGCTTAACTTCTAAATCTTTGTTGCGGTTTAAGCCTAGCTGGTAACTCAGAACCACACAGCCACTTCCTCAGTCCCCCTCATCTTCTACCTCCTACTCCCAGAGGGATGGGGAGGAGAATCAAGAGAATAACACTCCCACTGGTTGAGATGAGCAGTCCAGTAACTAAGGTATAACACAAACCACTACTGCTACCGCCAATAATAATAATGATGATAAGAGAAATCACAAGGTGAAAGAATACAATTGCTCACTGCCTGCTGACCAATACCCAGCCCGACCTGAGCAGCGATCTGGGCCTTCCAGGTAACTCCCCCGAGTTTATATACTGAGCATGACATGCTGTGGTATGGAATACCCATTTGGTCAGTTTGGGTCAAGTGTCCTGTCTCTGCTTCCTCCCAGCTTCCAATGCTCTTCCTCACTGCCAGAGCATGAGACTGAAATGTCCTTAATCAGAGTAAACATTACTTAGCAACAGCTCAAAACATCAATGTTATCAGAATTGTTCCCAGACTAAAGTCAAAACACAGCATTGCACCAGCTACTAAGAAGGAGAAAAATGACTGCTACTGCTGATCCCAGGACAGTCTTAGATCTTATATTTGCATGTCAAAGGTGCTGAATCAAACATCAAATAAAGCAGGTTCATCCCATCTAAGTGTAGACATTTATGCTTAATGGACTGAAATTTCTAAATAAAGAGCAACAGTCATTTAGAGACTGGAAGTGAATTTGTGCCCCAAATCTGTATATTATGTGAAAGCCTGTTCAGTCTTTTATAATGGTAACACAGTGAAAGTTCAGGTAACTGCTGTGTAGCTGACTATCAGGACTGAGCTTATGAGCATATACAGTGTGCAGTGTCATAAATTCCAGGTGTTTTCCAGCTATTAGCTGCACAGACAAGCAATGAACTGACTTGAGACAAGGTAATTGATTAATGTCCTGGCTGGCTTTTGGAGTTGTGGCTAATTGTTACAGAAGCACTTCAGATGGGAATTTCAAATAGTCCTGTAGATTCCCCCAGTCATCTCCTGCTCTCCGCAGGCCAAATGCCAGGATTTTGCAGAGACTTCCCTAGGCAGTTCATGCTGTAGAATTAACCAAATAGTACACAGGAAAGTTGCTTGTTAATACTTTGCAGAAAAGTCTCAGATGGAATGGTCTTTTGTACACAGAAAATTAGAATATTTTGTTTATAGTTTAAGGTAATCAATAGAAATGCATCATGCATGCACTAGAGTGATCATGGACCACAGCTCAGCTGGTTTGTAAAAATTTACTAGAGCTAACAGTTCAGGCAATCTCTTCCTGTCTGGTTAAGGACCCTTAAAATGGACTCCCATTGCCACCTGGACAGTCAGTGACTGGCTTGTTGGAGATTGGATTCCCCACACAAGTATGACCCTATGCAGAATATCCCAACAAAGTGGGGTTGTGTTTTTTAATTGTTTGAGATTTTGTTTTTTGTTGTTTTTTTTTGTTTTTTTTTTTTTTTGCTTTGGTTTGGTTTTGGTTTGTTTGTTTTAAACAGTCTGTCCACGATTGTCTGTGCAACAGTATGCTCCACTGACCACCTTCCAAGTTCTTTCTTGGATAAAACACAGTCATGTGCCTTCTCCTTTGACTGTGCTTTGATTTCTGTAAGGAAGAAACCTGAACTTGAAGCTATAAGAAGTCAAGCTGCTCTTCAATGAGTATTGTCATGTAGATAACCAAGAAAGAGAATGCTGAGGTATGCTGCAGAGCATAATTTTCTTCACAGCATCAACTCTCTCTAGAGGTAGGTTTAATGTACATGGAGAGAGAAAGATGAGACATCTGCATAGGGTGGCTCAGATAAATGGATATACAACTTGCTTAAGTAGATCAACACAGACTGACTCCTACTGCTAAAGCAATAGTCAGCATGTTTGGGATGGGATGGGGATGGGGATGGGGATGAGATGTGGGACAAATGGTGATTCTTGTTGATTGTGGGTGGAAAATGCAAAAGAAAATTGTCCATCTCTTTGAGTCGGCAAAATTTGCTTTTGCTTACTGCCAATAGAGCATGGAGCATCATCTAACAGTCTCTGAAACAAAGAACCTCATCAAACTTTCTGAAATTACATGACTTGAACCAATGCCTTATTTAATGTATGGTCCTATCACATCCTGAGGCAAATGATACTATCTTCCTTCACTTTCAACCTATCATGTTGTGGCAAGGAAATCTAAAGAGCCTACATGATGCAGATGATGCTGGGAGAAATGATCGAACCCCAGAAGAGGACATTTTGTTTAGGAAAGGGCTAATCAAATTAAAATAAGTGCTTCACAATATTTTCTCAAAGAAAAATGCAAATGTTTTGGATTTTATATATACATATGTATTGCTTTAGAATTATTAAAAATTTGAGAGTTTCAAAGTGAAAAGTAATGTAATAAGAAACCCATTTGGAGATGTGCTTGTATATTTGTGGTTTAATTTGTCAGTCCATGTCATCCTACTTTCAAATATTTCAAAATGTCAAGAAAGGAGAAAACCAATGTCATATGCTCAAAAGCAGTCAATAGTGAACTGTCAAGGTTGACATTTAATAGACAATCATGAGATGGTATTTATATTAATAAACTGCTTTGAAGATATTTACTCATCATATATATCCACAGAAGTCAGAACTGATTTATTAATCATATGCAAACAGAAGCTAAGATCTGCATTTACACTACAGTATAGTTTTACAAGATCTAAAATAAACAATGATTTCTAGGAGGTTTTGGAAGAGATCTATTACGAAAAACAAGAAAGAAAAATCTCTTAAAGTGCTTGATTTCTTGTAGGCTAAAGAGTAGGGTTTCAGGTTAAATGTTATACTAATGCTCAGTCTGGCCCCAGTGCCATAATTATTGTAATCAAACACTATTTATTTATCCTATGTCTCTTTTGTACTAGTCTCATGTATACCAAATATTTACAATTCAGTCTGCAGTTTATAGCTTCACATTGGCAGCAGCTTTTTTAAATATTTCATAAACTACTCCACTTAGCAGCTTATATATCATTTGGGAATAATGCAACAGAATTGCTGGCAAGTTATACCACCTCCTAGAGTATTTCTTCATTCAAGAAGAAACCTGACTCTGATTCCTGTAATCAGTTCAACAATCTTATATGACATCTGAGATCACATAGAACCAAGTTACTCATAGCAGTGGATTCCAAGTTTGAGATCCTTATTCTGATACGCTTGTGTATGGTATAGAAAATGGATATGTTTTTATTAGAAGGGATAAGACCCAGACTACACCTGAGCTTTAAAAAATCTTTAAAACAAGATTCAGCAATATTTCAGTGTAAATTCTCTTGAGTCTTAGCTCTGTATGTAGAACCATGAGCTTTGCAAAATTTGGAGACATTATTAATTGAGCAATTACAATAAGTTTTAACTAGAAGGAAGCACTTGCTAAACTCTTGAATCCTGTTAGATTGCTCACTCTTAATCATTTCTTTTCTAGGGCTGCAACATGGACTGAAACATGCAAAGGGACACAGCACCATATGCAGTAATCTAACAGTGTAAAGGCACCTGTCCTCTTGCTTGTGGGGAGCAGATAAGTTGTAAGACAGGAAAATTCTCAGTACCAATTCTCAATGAGTTGTAAGACACCCAACTCTCAGTCCCTGCTAATTGACTGGGCATTTGACTACTGGTCTAAAGGAAGAGAAAAAAGTGGGTGGGGGAATAAGACTACACAGAAAAGGCATGTGAAAATCAGCTGCAGCCTTTAATTTGCTGGAAGTAAAAATTATAATGCTTGTGCAGTATTAGCTCTAAAAAATTCTAACTGAGCTTTTGCAGCTGTGAACTGCTTTTACCCTGAAACCAATTCAAAATGCAATGTTTGTTTTGGAAAAGGGCAAATCACTGCAGAAATCTTCTGTCCTCTGCCTGCTTGGGAAGGGAGGGGCTGAAGCTGCAGATAATTTGTGTTTACTAGGAAGGAGTCTTGAAATGTAGAATAATAATAATAATGAAAAATAAATTTGTAGACTTTTAAAAAGTATACAGGCTTAAGTTAGCCATTCTTACACATGTTGAAAGTTGGCCTTTTTTTGCATCTGAAAGATCATTTTGCTTCTGGCTCTTTTCAATAAATCATGTTGAATATCTAATGATGTTTTTTAAAAATGTTCACATTAACTAAACATGTACCCCTGTCTAGGGCAAGAAAAGAGAACACTTTCATTAATGACCCAGTGCCTGGGGAACCCTATTTTCCTTAAAGTACAGAACAAGTAAGGACATTTATAGATCTGGTGGGAGATAATAGAAAGTGCCTGACTTGCATTGAAAGTTAACAGGAGTCCTCTTTGGACCTTTAAAAACCTCCCTTTTTGTCAAATAATGGGAGTGCACACAGGTTATGTCTTTAAGTGCAGAGATAAAGGCATTTAGGAGGAAAAATCTATCCTGGAGTCTTCATAAGCAAATTTTGACTTAGATGAATCACTTGCTGCTTCTCTAAAATGTCCCATCAGCTGTCAACAATGTAATTTAAGATTGCTCCATTTACATCTGAGGGTAGATTGCATGGCTAATTGCTCCTGCCTTTCCCAGCAATTTTATCTTCTTGGTCTGGTCTTTGTGCAAAACAACAGGTGGTACGTTTGAGATGTGAGAGCTAGCAACCTGGTTCTTTGGGGCTACAGGCAGCCTTTCCTTCCACAAGGCACTGTGCTCCTCACCCTGTATTTCTCCCACTTCTCTTAGGCACTGCATAAAGAGGTTGAAGCAAGAAGCCTGGTTCCCCTATGACTATTGTCTGTAGGCACTGGACAGAGTGAAAGGCCCTTCAAGGGACTGTAGAGTCTACTGGGGAGTTGTATCATCTTTTGAGAAAGCCTGTCACTCTGGCTTTGTGATAGAGGACTCTACTGTGGCTATGGCCATGAAGATAACTGATTTCAGTATATAATGTGGGATGACTCTAGGAATGCAATTCCTCTCCTGAATGACTATAGTGAAAGGTAAGAAACACTGATTCATTTTTCTGCTGAACTTTTGGCTTGTATACTTTCAAAGCCATTTTTGCAGGTAAAAGCAAGACTTTAATGGAAATTAAAGAATAACGCAGCAACTCTGCTTCTTGCCAGAAAACAATGACTACATCTAATATTTTATTCAGAACAATAACAGTGGAAAAATTAGCAAGTTTTTATTTTTTTCTCATAAAAAACTGCTTATTTTTCTGTTTATCCCATATAAAGAATTTTTAACTCATCGCGTTAATGATTTTGAAGATAGCTAGATGCAAATTATTGCAAATTACCTTTCCTTGCAATAATAACAAAAAAAAACCCCTTATTCTTCGATATTGATAACTTTTAAGATTGAAGTTAATTTATTCAGGAATTTCAGTGTGATTTTTAAATGCTTGTGAAACTATCAAAAGATATCAAAACTCTATAAAAAGACCACAGGCACACGTATGGTTAAGAATATTTGAACTGTCTCATAATAACTTTGTTGGTGAGCGCAGCAAGAAACATACATAAAACAATTGAGGGATTTCTCTTCATCTTTATGATGCTGGCAAGGTCTATAAACTCATTAATGCACAAGTTCAACAGCTTTTTTTGGCTACAATGCAGTGAATGGTAATTTAGTGGGGCAGAAACTTTTCTTTAGAAGATATAAAAAAGGTTTTCAGTTTTTCTCCCATCGAGAGAACAGATGTTTTCAGGCAGGAACAGAATGTTGAGTTTCATTAGAGACCCATACAATAACTAAGCTGTTTCAAAGAAGTAATTCTTAGCCAAATTGACTGTGTGTCTCTTGTCTTGGCAATGTGACATTTGGGGGTATGGTTTCAAAAGCATCTTTAAAAAAAAAGAAAAAAAAAGAAAAAAAATCAGAAGGATATGCTTTCCATTTTGTCAGGACAATTACTCCCTTTCTAATAGTTCATTTTCAATCAACTATGGGTCTACTTTTCTGACTAAAAGAGATTGGTTCAAAACTTTGTGAAAAAAGTTTCCTCTAAATGAGAAGAACATTTCCAGGGGAATGGGCAAATATTTTTCATAAGTGTGAAATTTCAGAGCCAAATCTCAAAATTATTTTCTATCTGCATTCAAGCAATTGAGCTCAACTCATTACACACGCATGCTTTTATGTCCTCCATATTCTTTTTCTGATAGAAAACATGCTTACTTTTTTGTTTATCCCTTATGACGCATTTTTACTCATTGCATTAACAATTTTGAAAACAGATGTAAATTATTGCAAATTCTCTTTTCTTACAATAACTTTTCCTGAAAAAATCAGGCTTAGTACTTTAATGCTCTGTGTTTGAATGAGCTAAAACATTGCAGTATGGTACTTGGTTTTCATTTTCATTCTCATTCCATAAATCAGCTTACACTTACTCAAATTATCGTAATGCTAGCCAGCATCCATGGAGTTCAGCATTCCTTTCAAAAAAGCCTGCTTGAATCAGAAGTTCCTTCCTTTTCCCCACTCTTTCCTATCTCTTTGAAGAGAATAGGAATATAATTATGTATATAACTTGAATGATGCGAAGTTGCAAAACCTGTAAGACAAGCTGTGGTGAGTCAGACCAATAACTCATTAATTTTCTTTGGTTTCTCACCTCTGACAGTGTCCATAAATAGATGCCTAAGAAAGAGTAATGAGGAGGGAAAGAATATTGAATAAATATATTTTAGAATAAAAATTTTCTAAATGCTCCCTCTGCCTCCTTCTACATGTCTCAAGATTGCTATGTCTTTAATAATTCCCAATAGCTTTCATTTCTCTGAATCTACCCATCTCCTGCTACCTCACTGCTATCCGTGCACAATTTTAGCAACTGCTATATGGGTGGCAAGAGTAACAGATTAATTTCACATTAAGTTATAAATGTGTTGCAGGTGTGTTCAGCCCTTCCCTGTAGACAGTCTGCAACTTCTTTCTCAAGGCCAACCAGATAGTAGATCACATTTTGGAAGGTCTAATAATGTGCAGAAAACCATTTCTTTCAGAAAATAGACAAGAGTTTATGTTAAGATATTCTGAGGTAAACAATAACAGGATGTTTTGCTGAAATGTAATGGGTTTAAAACTTTATAACTGTATTAGTGCATTAATACAACTTACAAATTCAGTTACTAGCTTTTTTGTTAATTTAGAGGCCTTAAGCATAATTTCATCCATTCCATTTACTAACATTTAAAAGAATATATATGGAAGTTGTCAATACGCAAAGTAATGCAAACTCAACCAGAGGAGGCACAATGTAATTACGTAATTTACCTACTGCTTTTTTGTTCCTTTGTGTCCCTTTACCTACTCTTCTACTCTTCAGCTTAGAAATTAAACACATTTTGACATTAATACACTGGACCAAGTTAAAAAGTGGGATGTAACATAGGGATAAATTTATGAAAATGAAAGGAAAAAAGTGTAAGGTCACCTAGGGAAATCTAAAGAGAGTATAATGGGAGTTTAGATTAATGCAATATGCATATTAATGAGTCAGAATAAGGTATCCATTTATATAATTCCAACATCTTCAATACATTTCTGAAGTTGGTCCCTGGTGAGAAGGCATAATTTAAAACATAGAAATGCTCTCCAAGTTCCTGAACTCAAAGAAAATGCAATTAACATCACTTGCCAAATGAGGCCACTGCTTTTTTCTGAGACTGTGGGCAGAAGCACAGGTGCTTATGCTGAATCTGTGAAATGAGACCACACTGGAAAAGGCCTTGTCTGTTTATCTTTGTTACCACAGTTCTCAGCTATGGGTGATGTTTAATGGCCAGCAGTTCTTATACGTAAACTAGGAAGCACATTAAATACTTTTTTTTTTAATAGTCAAACAAAAATCCTCCACACCAAAATGTTGAGTGATGACTACTGTCATTATACAATAAACGCCCACATTATAACCAGTGGTGTTGCCATAGTTATTTCCTAGGCTGAGGATGGATGAAAAGGCTGTGAGGTTATGTCCCTGTTTAAATATAGCTATTGGCAAATGTTGACATTTGAATACTGACTTCTGTCCCTACATTATCAAGACTTTGCATTTAAATTAGAAACATAATTTCTCATACTGAGAAACGAATAATGGAATAAGTTTTTCTTTTCATCTTTCTTTTCCCACTTTCAACCCAATTCATAATCTTACTGATTAAAAGTAAGCTTGTGCTGAGATTTGAATGCCCTGCATAAGTGAAGTTTTAGCTTATTTAAAGCTGGTGAAAATAATTTAGAATGTTTTTCTTACTTTTAATCACTTGTATATTGTTTGTTTTTCCAGAACATGTCTGCCAGAAGGTTTTGCTGACTCGAATTGAGGAAGATCAGTTGTTATTCAGAACATATTTTTGCATATGAAGTTTAAGCTAACTGTAGATGAGAGCAGGCATTTTTTTACTACGTGATACAAATAGTTTATTTTCAGTTTACCTGAGATTTCAGTAATTTGATCAAGTAGCAGAAATAATGCTCTTATTTAGGTAGGTGGTTACCCAGGTTTGGATAATCTCCACTTAGTTTTGCCATCTAATTGTATAATACCTCCATGGCAGCTGTTTCTCTTCAATTTCATTTGCAGAAGGAAGAAAGATGCATTCACTTTTAGCAGTGATACCGTCTTGAGGTCAAGGTAAGATATGCACTAGCCCCTGATGACTGCCTAAGTATAATAAATAGATATCTGCATAGACCTACGTTTATTCATCCTAGTCGTGTTATTAGGCATTACTGAAATGAGTAGTTTGTAATGTTTGCTAGATTTAAATCTTATTTGCCTGACATGTTTAAAAAGTTATATTCAATTATTGCAGCGGTCAATATTTGTTGCAGAATAATTTGCACAAATGAAATGAGATTAAATTAAATTTATTAAAATGCTTATTATCATATAACATAAAGCATCTGCACATCCTCAACAATATCATTTGAACTGGAAATGATCAAGAATCTCTGAAGAGCTATCAAGGACAGTATAGATAACAGATTAAAGCTTACCCTGTTTTCTGTAGCAGTGATTCCTTTTCTTCAGGTTTAATGCATACTGGAGGATTAAGTGGGTTTGCAAACTGTCCTTGCATTAATTATGTTGATGTCCTTCATGTCATTATGAGTCATCATGTAACTTTTCTGTACAATACAATCTCTTAAATCCTCTTGTGTTTTGTGACATTTCAAACTTTTGCTTGTTTTTTATTTTTTTAACTTAGATTGCCACCTGTGTCATGTCTGGGGTAAGAAAAGTCTTTCTGTCCTCATCACTTTACACTGAAAATCTGTCTTCCATTTTGTACTTAACTCACTTCACAGAAATATTTGTAAATAACTTTTTTGCAAACATGGTTGTTTATTTCCACCAACGAGAATACTTTAATAAATTAAATAGCTCAGTTGAACTGATTTTTTTCTTGTATTTCTAGGCTCAAAGAAGAATCAAATTCATTGGGGATTGACCTAAATCATCAACTATTAACATGTTATAGTCTAGAGTACGTGGCATAGCTATGTTACTAGAAACACATGTCTTTGGGTTGTATTTTGAGTGATTATATTTTCAGAAGGAGAATACTAAGTTTTACGCTTTTAACTTACTATTAGATTACCCTTCTCAGGTCGTAGGTTTGATTAGAGTGTCCTTCTCTTAGATGGAAGGCCTTACAAGGCCAGATGAGCTCCATCTGCCCGGGTTTGAAGTTAGAGTTTTCCTTCTCCTAGGATGGTTGCACGAAGGCTGGTGAGCAGGGTTGAAAAGATTTAGCGCCGGGTGTCACACGATCATGAGGTCCACGAGCGGCACTCTGCACCGGGCCCGCTGCAGGGAGGCGGGAGGCCAGCTATCGTGAGCCCACTGAGGCGCTGGCGACACTGCGGTATCACTACGTCTAGGGGGGACTCTAGAGGCATTCAGTCATAAGCCCGCAGATGGTAGTCTCTCGCCAGTGTCTCCTCAGCCAAGTGCACGCACCAGGGGTCTGAACCTGCGGTTCCTCTCGTACTGAGCAGGATTACTATTGCAACAACACGTCATCAGTAGGGTAAAACTAACCTGTCTCACGACGTGACTTGACACACATACACACACATACACACACATAGCTACAGCATAGAGAGTGAGATTACACAGAGATACTGTTAAGAAGAAAAGATTTAATAAGAAGATGTGCGACATCTGATCAGGAGCAGGGCTCAGACAGACAAGCATACTGATCAGCCCTGTTTTATTGCCTATTCTGTCTGTTCAGCTTTTGTTCTGTTTTTCTCTCCCTTCCCCTGCACATTACCTCATTAGCTGGCACAGTCCCACAAACATCTCCCAACATCCTGGACCTTCAGGCTTGCATCCTTATCAGTCCTGGTTTGCCTGCAATTTCTTGATAGCCCATCACCTAGTATGGCTGGCCAGGTTTGTTTCTGGTTACTTTGCTAATGCTAATTGGTCAGGTTAGGGAAGGTAAGGTTTTCTCCCTCCCTTTCCTTATCCTTCAAGCTGAAAACATAAACATTTTCACACTCCACATTTCCTTACCAATTAGTGAGGTTGCCCAGGTTAATTCTTATCAAGACTCTCCTTACTTTTTAGTCAGGTTTGACTCTGCATGTTCTGATTTATGACTCCTTTGACAAGATATCCTTTAAAAAGCACTCTCCTTTCACACACCCTTACAGACAGCAGTGGAAAAACTTGGGGAATTTCCTTTCCCTCCTATTTTCTTCCATTGTCAACCTAATATCCAGCTTTCTACCCTGCTTTCTACTAACCAGATGTTTTGATATAAGCCCAGCCAGCAACCCAGAACCACGCAGCTGCTCGTTCACTCACCCCCAGGACACCAGAAGAGAGTGGCTTTGCATTACATCAAGGTAATATTTCTTTAATGTGCTGTTAGAAAGCAAAAAGGCACTAAATTAGCTTGCACCTAGTGATGAAAACAGAGGTTAGCCAGAAGTTGGGGGTGGGTTTTTTTGCTTATTTGTTTTTCTTAAATTTCTCTTTTGATAGAGAACAATTCACTAAAAATTATTCTCAACCATATAGAAGAAAAGAATGCAAGAGTAAAACAGCTAACTGGTTTTCCAGGGGTGGCATTCTTATATCTAAACCCACAAACATTTGAAAGGCTATGGCCAGGTAGATTGCATTGACTGAATGAGACTCCATTGAGTACATTCTCTTTTCGGCATGCATGGTTTTTCATGACTAACACCCATTAAAACTCACTTATGAAAGTGAGTAAATAACACACTGTTTTCATCAGTGACTATTTCTGTGACATTTATGGGTGTAGAGGAGACATGAAACATTTAAATGCTTTTTTTCTGAAGCTCTAATAACTAGCTGTTGACCACTTTGGAACATCATATAAATGTTTAAACAGCAGAGAACCTCTCTTTGAGCTGTCACACCAAAGTTCTTATCATTGCAACTACTCTCTGTGCAACAATACTATACACTTCTTTTCCTTTTCTCTCAGAGACAGGGTTATTTTTCTTCCCAGTTTTTTGTTGCCTAGTTGCTTCAACGCTGCACTCTATTTCTAATGTGTTTATTTCAGTATGTACAGTATAATTTCCATATGGCTCTGCTTTTGATGGCAGTATGAGTCACTGATAATGATAGGTGAAGGAATAGTCCTTTGAATGTGCCCTCCTTTTTCTAAAACTGTGGAGGAGTTAAATCTAACTACTATATTCTTAAAGCTGTTTATCAAAATAAGGACTATAAAATACAAAGAGCTTGTTCCTATAACCATTTGACAACTATATGTATCTTATAGAAGACATGCAAAAAACCAGAATATTATAGGGATATTTTGATAGACATATTTGGCTACCAGGCAACAAATGATAAACAAGGATATTGTTTTATTCATTTACTAAGTCAGCCATTTTATTAGGCAGGTTTACAAGAAGAGGTGATGTTGTCTGCGAGACCAAGCCGTTCAATAGCAAAAAACAGAAAGTTCTTATGCAGAAAAGACCTGCTTCAGGTATATATCCATATCCTTGTCAGACGTTTATAAAACCTGAAGTACGGCTTGCTACTGAAAATCAGTGTTGCTTTTTCCAGGTATAGTATCTAGTACAGTAAACATATTACTTCTCCTAAAGGTCTGATTTAGCTATTATCCTCAGACAATCATAGATGCAGCAACATGACTTGTGATTATGCTGCTGCGACCAACCTTGTATTTGAACTGAAGTCCATTTAGGAGTTTCTGTTGGTAGCTGCTAATTTCTTTCAAACCTTTCTCAAAAATAGCACTGTATAGTGAGTCTCTAAATCATATCTCAAATCATCATTTATGTACCACCACTTTGACCACTTTGAGTCATACCCAAAATGCCACCTAGCCTTTCTTGTTTCCCCTCACAAAATTGTTGTTTGTGTTATTACTATGAGAAGTTCTCACCTACAGCAGCAGCTAGGGAATTTGAGTAAGGTGCAGACCTTGTGACTACAGCTGCAAGGTTGTCCAGGACACAGCAAGTAGGAGAACCCCCGGCAAATACTGTAAGATTCAGCATTCTGAAGTTTAGGTTTGTGGCATCCACTTACTGATGTAGATGTGAAAAAGCTGTATGGCAGGTACACAATTTTTGTATAGTCATATAACACAGTTATATAAACACATAGTTATATAAAATGACTAAATAAAAATTGTAGAGTTATACTATTTATAATTTATTCCATCTTGCTCTGATCTACCATCTTCTTTTTCACTTCATTTATGCTGCTTCTTATTCTATCTTTTTCCACTTTTTTTTTTTTAACTTTATTTGCAGCCAATCTGAAAGCTTAAAGTCCTATTCCTTGTTTTATAGAAAGTAATCCCTTGCCCTGAAAATTTTCTGTATACTTCTTTCCTCGATTTTTCATTCACAGTAGGTATCTTAGGCCAACAGTGGATGGAATGCCAGATACTCTCTTTTAGATATATAATTTCTATCTTGCTGATTTGTTCATTAATACAATTTCTGTTCCTGTTTCTGTTTCTGTTCTAAAGAATTTTCTCCATTAATTTATCTTTTGCAACTCTTTAGCTTTCTAGAAGATTAAGATTCTAACTCTATTTTGTCTTTATTCTCTTCCTGCAATTTTAATGAAACATCCCTTTAAGCACTGATCATCACTCGTGGTTATAAAAAAGAAAAAAAAAAAGTGACAACTTCCACTTAAGACCTAACCCAAATTTTATTGAAGCTGATAGGAGCTGCTTCTCTGACTATTATGTAAGTTTCCTGGGGATCTGTGACATAGGAGGAGTCAAACAGAACTGATTTTAGCTGTAAAACAGGATTTTTTTTGAATTTCAAAACTTAAGCTTTACAATTCCTTTTATATCTCTACAGCAGTAACTTAAAGGATGATTTCTCTATGAACTATACTATACAAGAGTAATAGATCTTATTTTCATTACCCATTTTATGTATTAATAGGATTTAATTTCTGCAAATATATGGAGATATATTTAAATACTGAATAAAGTTTTATTTAATGCATGGCTATTCATTTTTCATTTAATATTACTCTCTTCTAATTTTACTATAAGCAAAGAATTGTTATAGCAATTCCTATACAAGGATATTGTTTAAATTCCTCTAACATAGATATTTAACACAACATTAAATATTACCACAGATTGTAAGCATTGGGTAGCATTAAAAAAAAATTGAATGACTGCACTTTCACTAACAAGATGCAAACTGTGTTTAAAGTCAATTTGATACAGTCATTTCTTCATTATATGAAGTATAGCCATAGAATTAAATCAGTCTGCAAATGCTGAAACTGTGAACACACTGCAGTTACGCGTCGAACAAAGCTGTCTTTAAGTTGACATTTGTAATCCTTCTTAAACACAACCTGGACCAAGCAAAATTGCTCAGATGTCTCCAGACTGCATCCTACAAGAAGGAATCATTATGTTGGCACAAGGATGAACCCAATCTAGCACTGATGCTGTGCTCTGCTCAAGATAATGACTGTAAGTACAGGAGACCACAATGCAAGAACTTTCATTGTGCTTTTCAGCCTTCACAGTGTTACATGGGGATTATTTTGGTCCATCAGGACTTAATAACTTGGCCCCTATCCAATCCAAAATAACTAAAAGGGCTTCCAAGCCTAAGTATAACCAGAAAATGATGCAGCTTCATTTTTAAAGCCCTGTAATTAAGCTAATATAAACCTAACTCAGTATTCTATTTCTGTTAATTAGTAAAATACACTTCTCAAGAATAATTCAGATATTATTATAGTGGGCTTAACACAAAGAGTAGAAGTATGTATTGAGGTAGATATGATTAATAACAGTAACAGAAAAAAATAGTAAAAGTTAACTCTGAAAATAGAATTAAAAAAAAATTCAATAGTAACTGTATTGTGATATACAGATATATATTATCTCCATTGATGAGCTGCATGGTCTAGGAGATGTGAATTAAGACTTTACTCCTGCAAGTTTTCTGTGTTTGGATCGAGCACACTCTGTGACTTCCAGGATACTCCCAGTGAGCTTAAAATAAACAGGTTCAGATAGATGATCAGTGTGTCCTTCAGGCAATATCACTTATTTCCTTTTGAATGTAGCATGGCCTGTCTGTTTTATATGGATCTATATTCAAAGCTGTTAGTAGATGGAACTTCTCATGTTCAAGCGATGTAGTTAGTGCATGCAATGGGAAACTGTGGGCTCCTTCACTATTTCCACCCAGAAAGTACCAACAATAGGCTGGCACCTTCTGAGTTAACTGTCTTATAATTCAGGAAAGGCGCAAGTTATTTTTCTCTGTTTTTAGATGGGCTACATAGAATATGTAGTTATGAGCAAAAGAAAATAGCAAACATTTTAAATCCATTGTCAGGATGACTTTTAGCAAAACCTAATGCATAACACATGGGAACATTTTTGAAGTATCTCTGGTCATTTGTTAGTAAAGCTTAGCTATGAAAGCTAAGCACAGAAATCTTCATTGGTTCTAGCTTGCTAAAATTAATAGCTTCCTAATTATATGTTTTCTCAATCTGTGTTGTATTGTAAAAGCATACTGATTATATGTATTTTGTTAATAACAGATCATCATGGGCTGTTGGGCAAATCCTCGACTTAATGGTCTTTAAAATGCCTGTTGTATTGAAGACACATTAAAATAAAATTATTACAGCTACAGTATGTTATGATGTATAGACCAAGTTTATGTAATTATGGACGTTGAGTGTTCAACTCACATTCACTGTCTACTCCGAATGGTTATGATTTAAAAGAAACATTAAAAACATTGAAACAAATTTAAAAATATCTCTACAAGAAGTAAAAATAAAATGAAGAAAAAAAAAAGAAATCTGGGGAGGGTTTGTTGGTGGGGTTTGGGGGGAGGGAGGGTTAGTAGTAGTAGTAAAAATGTAATAACATTGTTGTAATATGTATGTAATATGCAACAATGAAATAGTAGTAGTAACAATGAAATAATATACTCAGCATTTCCAGGATAATAAAATTTTGAAAAGATAACCCTTTGATCACCACCTTATACATGACATGCACCATCTGGGGTAAAGGATTAGCTATTAATTTCATCTTCTGTGCTGTTTCTACCACACAATAAAAGAAGCTAAAATGTAAGTACCATTTAAAATCATCTACTTTAAATCTCTTAGGGAGTTCTAAATGTTATTGTGACAATACAGTTATGACTAAATTTCAAGTGATTTCTTCTCTGCATTTCATTCTTTTCTTTTTACCACTAGCTAATGCAATACATCTTTTTGAATGGGGCAAAGAAACAAGAAGTGTTTCTGTAAGTACCTCGGAAGAAAACAAAGACTGGGGAAAAGTGTCTTCATTGCTCAACAAAATGAGGCAGGACATGGAAAAGACTGAGGTACTGAAAGCCTTCTTTGCCAGTCTTTAATAGCAAAAGTAGTCTTCAAGAATCACAGATGTCAGAGACAATAGGGAAATGCTGAAGCAAAGACAATGTACCCTTAGTGGAAGAGGATCAGGTCAGGGAATACTTAAGCATCCTAGACAGCCATCCATGAGCCTTCATCAGCCACACAAACCCCATATAGATGTACCCACAAGTGCTGAAGGAGTTGCAGATATCATTGTAGGCCACTAAAAATAATCTTTGATCAATCATGGTGACTGGAGGAAGTGCTCAAGCACTTCACTTGGGTTTGGTCAAGATGACCTACAGAGGTTGCTTCCAACATCAACTGTTCTGTGATTCAAAGATTCTGTGTAATCCTATCAATCATCCTTTCATTGTCACCACAAAACCTATAAATTTAAAGCAGTACAATAAGATTAGATCTAACTTCTTGTTCCCTAAATTCAATCACTTCAAAAATAAAATGCTTCTAAGATGCTTCAATAATTTTAAATTGCTATTTATTAAAGAAATTGATTTTGAATAATTGGAGCACTTTGCTGCTATTTATTAAATTAATTAACTTACATATTGGAAAGAAATAGCACAGAAACATAGCATATGCTTATTACAGAGTAGATATTAAAGGAAATTCCCTTATAGACTTCTGAAGGATTTGATTCACTGAGGTGACAAACAAAATCCTGCAGATAACTAAAAGATTGCCCACAGCTCCATAGTAGGATATAAAATCAAAGAATCAGAGAATGAAAGAATGATTAGTGTTGGAAGGGACCTTGAAGATCATCTAGTTCCAGCCCCCTTGCCACAGGCAGGGACACCTTCCACTTGACCAGGTTGTTCGAAACCCCATGCAACCTGATCTTGAACAATTCCAGAATAGGGCAGCCACAAGTTCTCTGGGCAACTTATTCCAGTGTCTCACTATCCTCATAGAAAATCATTTCTTCCTAATATCCAATTTAGATCTAGCTTCTTCTATTTTAAACCCATTACCTCTTATCCTATTGCTACATGCTCCTGTAAAATGTCCCTCTCCAACTTTCTTGTAGGGTCCTTTTTTACACTGTAAGGCTCTCTCCACAGCCATCTCTTCCCTAGGCTAAGCAATCCCAACTCTCTCAGACTGTTCTCATAGGCAAGGCGCTCCAGCCTCTGGACCCTCTCAAGTAGATCCATGTCCTTCTTATGATGTGGGCATCAGAGCTGCACATGATATTTCAGTTGAGATCTCATAAGAATAGAGTAGATGGGGGTAATTACCTCTCTTTACCTGCTGGCCACACTGCTTTTGGTGCAACACAGTGTACAGCTGGCTTTCTGGGCTGCAAGTGTACATTGCTCAGTCATGTTAAGCTTCTCACCAACCAGGATTCCCAAGTCCCTCTCCTGAGGGCTGCTCTCAGTCCAGTCCCTGCTCAGCCTGTAGTTGTGCTTGGGATTGTCCCAACCCACATGCAGGATCTTCTGTTTGGCCTTGTTGAACTATATGAGAATCGCACAGGATGTTGTATAGGACAGTATCAGATGCTTTGCACATATCATATTTGTTAATGTTTTGTAGAAGTCATTACAGTAAACAATGTTATGCAAAGGTGAAAATAAAAATAAAAAAGGCAAGTGTTCTCACCCAGAGCTGGCATCAACCAACATCTCATCAAATCAAATATTTTCAGCTTTCTTGAAAGATAAGTAATTTCCTTACAAAACATTAGTAATACAAAATTTTGAATGCAGTTTAATATCTTCCCTTGGTTTTCTCACATGTAGAATACTAGATGTAGTTTTTGTCTCTTCATCTCAAAAAGAACAATTTGAACTGGCAAATGTTCAGAGAAGAACAAAAAGGATATCCAAAAATAGGCAAGAGCAGCTGAATGACAGTCTAGCATGATTCTTTTACCTAAGAAAATAACACAAAAAATATAGTAGAAGTTTATAAAGTCATGAATGATATAAAGGTTATAGGCAGGGAAATTTCTTACATTTTCTTAAAGGATGTACGAAATTAGCAAAATTTAGGTACACAGCAAGTAGAGGAAGTCATTATTCATGGAACTCCTTGCCAAAAGACATTGTGGATACAAAAAAATTATATTGGTTCAAGGAGGCAGTGAATAAGTACTTAAAAAGAGATCTAATGAGAATTTCTCAATAGATAGAAGTAATCAGCCTCCGGACTTCCCATGAGGTGAAATAATGTGAGGCAGGAAGAATACTCACTGCTATATATGCTTGCCTCATCACTGTTCTTACTTAGGCATCTATGGCATCTATTACTGTTTGAGATAAGCACCAATTTGGAGGATATTATCTAAACAGGTAAACCTGATCTTTTGTTCCTTTTTCCCAAGTTAGGAATTACGTTTTAACTATACATTAAAAAAACACACTGAATGGGATAACAGCTATTCTGATACAAGGAAACTGAGCTTTGCAGCTGCTGATTTTCTTTGAGATATATATGCCAACCACCAAAGTCTAATCAAAGAAACTGTGTATCTCATTTATAAAGTGCTTCTTGAGAGACAGAATGTGTAAACCAAAATTATAAAAAAACCTTTTTAATAAACTTATAAAAACACTGGTTAAGTGCTTACATTTCTGGGTTTTTTTTAATTTTTCCTTATGTTAATATTTATTATCTTTAGTCTATAGCTGGTCTTTAATGTGATATATATATAGCAAGTTCATCAATTGAGAAGTATCTTTATGCTTTTCAGTTTTTGGCACAAAAAGTGAAGTACCTGTCACTCTGGGTTTGTCAGAGTGGTCCTGCATTGAGACCTGGTCTTCAGCACATCAGCCTCTGTAGTAGTTTAGCAAAAGTTTATTTTACAATTTAAACTATTTCTTGCTTTTTACTTTCTTCATTGTGACATAAATTTAGAAGATATTGTGACATTTTCTAGGAAACTGGAATACTTTGATATAACAGATCACCTAGAATCAATGTTGTGTTAAGAAATCGTTGATTCAACATCAGTATGATAAAAACATGAGTTTTCTGGTATTGCAACCCTCTGCTCTTCCATGACTGATTTTTAACATCAGTGCCCTGCTGCTATTGGTTGTTACCATGTATTTTTAGAGCACTGGTACTAAAAATCAGAGTGCTGCAAATGAAGACTCAAATCCACAGATAACCAGAGTACTGTTTATATGCTTACCAGCCACATTTGCATGCAGCATCATGCATGGACTAAGTCTATTTTTCACACAGTGGGAGCTGTACATAACAAAGAGTGCACATGTTTTTATGCATGTCTTCTTTCAAATATAGAGTTTCTGTTTCCATCTTTTCATGGGATTTGGTCCTAGAGCCATAACTGCATTTCAGTTTTCTAAATGTCAGGCATTAACTTATTTTTAGTTACTAAGTGTAAGGGCAAAAAAAAAAAAGTGTATAACAGCAGTAATTTTTTTGAAGCTCATGTGATCTAAAAATGGACACACAATTTGCATGCCAAGTTTTAGCCCAAAGCAAAGTTTCATGGATACATTATACAGCCATAGAAATACTAGGATTATAATGGTGCAGTGAAATGTTTCTAAGTACAGCAGTATAGTTTTACCTCTTGAACACAAGAGAAATACTCTAGAACTATCAAATTTGAAAATGCCAAGGCAGATCACTACAAATCCAAATGCAGCTTTTAGATAATGCGACAAGTTATAGAGTCCTTCCCTTAATTGTGATAATTCAAAACAAATTAGAATTTTTTCTCAGGAAGCTATGGTGTAACCATTCAAAAAGGTTTAATGTTCTAAATAAAAAATATAAGCTAAATCTGCTTAGTATGACTTTCTATTACCTATGATATTTGATGGAGAATCTGAAAAATAGTAAGCCTGAATTCACTATTTCAAGCTCACTAAATGAGCAGTGGAATCTTTTACTGACCAAGCCCTACCATTCCATTGTCTGCAACGATTGCAGTCTCACAAGTAAATTACAATAAACTATACATAATGTGATAATTAAGGAGATACACATTCAAAACTCTGCATTTGCATAATTGCAAGGAATTAAATGTCCTTAAGATTTTAATTAAGACCAATACCACATAATTATTGTTACCATTATTAATCATTAATCCAAATTCATAACGTTGAGTATCAATCTGTGTTCTTCCAGCCATTATTATCTTATGTAGCCAAAGGTAAAACAGATATCTAACTATTCTTTTCTCATTTTATGACTGTCAGCAGAAAAGGAGATAGAATCGCTGCTGCTAGTGATGCTATCTTACATACAGAATCATAGAATCATAGAATATTTGGAAAGTACCTTAAGATCATATAGTTCCAACCCCACTGCCATAGGCAGGGACACCTCATACTAAACCATGCCACTCAAGGCTCCACCCAACCTGGTCTTGAACACTGCCAGGGATGAAGCATTCACAACTTCCCTGGGCAACCCATTCCAGGGCCTCATCACCCTCACAGTAGAGAGCTTCTTCCTTATATCTAACCTGAGCTCCCCCTGTTTAAGTTTTAACCTGTTACACTTTGTCCTATCACTACAATCCCTAATGAAGAGTCCCTCCCTGGCATCTTTGTAGGCCCCCTTCAGATACTGGAAGACTGCTATGAGGTCTCCATGCAGCCTTTTCTTCTTCAAGCTGAACAGCCCCAACTTTCTCAGGCTGTCTTCATATGGGAGATGCTCCAGCCTCCTGATCATCCTCATGGCCCTCCTCTGGACTTTTTCCAACAGTTCCATGTCCTTTTGTATGTTGAGGACACCAGAACTGTACACAGTACTCCAAGACATGTCTCACGAGAGCAGAGTATAGAGGGGCAGGATCACCTCCTTTGACCTGGTGCCATATGCACATAGTGCTTTGTTCCTTTCAAATATACAACTCTTTCATCATTTGGGGAGTAAGTATAAACCAGTT
>JANHGB010010436.1:0-24808 GCA_026283785.1 Coracopsis vasa
CTGCCCATGGCAGGGGGGTTGGAACTGGATGATCTTAAGGTCCTTTCCAACCCTAATTATTCTATGATTCTATGATTGTATCAGAGTACTAAGACAACATATATGCCTGAAATAATAAAAGCTAAGATTTGGTGCTTCTTTCTGTATATAGAAAGCAGCACAAAGCAATGAGATATAATTTAGGGCTCCCCTCTGCTCTTACTGATTTATATCTGGATGAACTGTATTTAGATATTTATGTTCCACACATAGTTCTTTATGAAGAGTAAGTGTGTCCTTTGAGTCCTACATCAACTTCAAATGCTATGGCAGATTTAATCATAAAGTATAGTTTTGCAACCTCCACCATGTAAATAACTTGAATTGGTTGGGGTTTTTTTAATTTTTAGCAGCATTTATTCTACTAATTTAAAAGCTAGTAAGCAAGATTAAATATTCACGGCAGTAAACCGTAATTTTAAAGTCATTAGGGAATAGTCAGTGCTCAATACAAATGCTAATGTAGTTTAAACTTGATATAACCTTTCTAGATCTAAGTCATCATCAAATAAAACGTTAATAAAAACTTCTGGACTGTATCTACATTTCTTTTTGTATTAGTAACCTTGCTATTACAGAATGAACAATAACCAAAATCTTCTTTTCTCAAAGAACAGAGTTTCCAGTACAGCAAATAACAACAAGAGGAAAAAAGTTTAAGTGAGAAATCCTCATTCACATGAACTATGAAAGCAAAACCAACACTGCATTCCTGAACAACAAAAAAATCATGGGTAAATAATATTAAATACTGTTGAGAAATCCACAATCATGAAATCGATGCACATTTGGCCGTAACATATCGCTCCATCAGTGACACTTCCTTATCAGATTTGTAGCCATTTGTGCAGCCTGTAATCTCAAGCAAGGTCCAGACCATCCTACTGCATATACAAGCCTCACATCTTTAGTATGTTTTCTGTCCTTGTTCTGGTTTGTGTTTTTAAGGTAGAGTGACAAAAAGTACCTGTATAAAGAAAGAATCCCACAGTAGCTTTATTACAAAGGCAGCCCACATTCGAGTTACGCCAAAATGGGTGATGTTTCATATATAAAATGTCTGTGAATCTACAAGCCAATCAAACCAGACATTTCTGATGCATTTTATTGCTGGATGTGCTGCACATGGTGATTCCAGCCTACAGCCCACCTCGTCCCCAGAGTGGGGATGGACTTGGTGGGTCCTCCAGCCTGCTGTCAAACAGAGACACGGTTGCCAAACCAGCCTATGCTCAGCCTTGGTAACTGTAACTTTAGCCTGGCAGATTGGTCATGGAAGGGTGGAGAGGAGTGAGACCAAACTGGACCTGAGGAATATCTTCTCCAGTGGCCATTTCTTTCTCTTTTCCAGGTGTAAGCAGCTTCCCTGCCTGGCGGACCTTGCGTGCTCACTGTGGTGCCATCACCTGCAGAGACCATTTCTGATGGTAGCAGGGCCATCTCTCCCAGTGAAGTCCAGGCCAGCTAATAGCGATGCCATGCAAAAGCTAGCCAAGAGCTGAGCAGCAAACTTGTGTCTGAGAATGGTGCCAGCACCCCCTCTTCTAGTGCCAGCTGCAGAGGGAAGGGGTGTTGCCTAGTTAGGGAAGGAGAGAACTCCCAGAAGGACCCTGTTAGGACAACAATGTCACTTGCTTTCTAGGTACATTAGGTAGGGCATTTTGTTACTCCTGAAGGGAAAAGGTTGGGCATTTTAAACCCAAGACCATACCCCATCTCCTCGTTGGTAGCAGCAACCTCCAGCCTGTCCCTCCCCAGTTGCCTGGTGGAGCTCAGACACAAGCCCTCCACTCACCACAGCCCCGGTCCATGGAAACACGACTATCCTGTGAGGTTCAATTACATATCTGCAGAAATAATTTTGCCTTGCTAATCACTATAGCTTTCTCTAGAATGACAAAGCCTACGCTACAGAAGCAGGGGCTTCAATGTATAAATACTGATTTATATTCACACTGTCTGCCTCCTCCTTGACATATGATGAATATAATCCCCGGCATTCAAGGTACTTTTTTTTGCTTTGATAAAGGTATGTCTGATTTTTTTAATGATAAACCATACAGGTATATTTCTTCCTGCAGGCCCAGCAAAAATCATCTTGGATACCTTGAATGACTATGACTCTACGCACACAAAACCACCCGAAAACCTCAACCAGCCACAACACGGAGTCAGAATACAAGTCCCAAGGAATAGATGTGGGTCAGTAAAATGAAGGGGGGTCATGAGCATCTTTAAGAGGCTGGTGCTACATCAAAGAGAGGAGTATGGCTCTGCAACATGTGGATGACTGCAGTGGAGAAGAAATGGGAGAGAACTATGGGAAATGACATTACGGGATCAATAAAATCCTCCTCCACCTCCCACACAGTGAGTCGCCTGCAGTGCTACACAACGCTGCCGAGATCAATTCCTAGAGTTTTGCATTGGCTGCTGAAATCTAGGAGACATGCTGAGGTTTTGCTCACCAAATCCAGTAATGTAATTAAGAGAGCAATGGAGAAAATGAGAACAAATCCTAAAAACCCAAATTGTGTCCTATCTATACAGAATTTTGAATGAACATATTATTACTAAATTGACACACAGTTATTATTGCAGCAGCACTCCTAGGGCTCCAGTCTGCCAAGGAAGCATTGGCTGGGGTACGACGGAAGAGAGACACGAAGGGTTGTCTTCATTCTCAATTAGCTGAATATGGAGTTTATACAACCATGGCAAATCCTTTGAGCAAAATCATTCTGCCAGTCAATACTCTACTTGCTAGTATGAGCAATCATGTATGGACATCATTTCTTCCATATTTTCTTAATTCTACAAATGAGGACAGGTTTTATTGCCATAAAGGGAAACATTTTACTGCAGCACGCACCAAGCAGCAACACTAACCATCAAGAAAAAGTCAGGATTCCCCCATGAGGAAGCGCTTTCCCCTAAAACACGCCATTTAATTGCACTCACAACTGTGGAAAATAAATTAGTGTGGTTTCCTTCTGTGGCATTAGTTAGTACAATTCTGAGATGTTTGTCTGAAAACAGTACTCCATTTCATTGCTTCTTGTTTAACAAAGACACTTGGTTAGCAAGAACTATGTTGCTTTTGTGAAACTTAAGGCTGTGTTTTGAATTAGGACCTTTTTTATTAGTATGCATTAAAACCTGTTATTGATCTCCTAGAGGTGCTATTTTAAGTGTGTTTTGTAATACAAAACCAAATTAGATTCTGATCAGGTTCAAAGTGTTCAATCAAGACCTACCATCAGCATTTTTAAATGAAATGCAGTTTGTGTTTGGCATTTCAGATCAGCTATTTGGTTGAAAGTCAGGAAGAATTCCCAATGATCTCTCTTCCTTTGTCGGGCATCTAAAATGCATCTAGCATTCAGCTGCTGCACAATGTTGACACATTGTTCTGTTCAGTCCAGAGCACTTTGACATTTAATGTATACTATGGTGGCTAAATTAAAAAGGAACCACTAAGGCACAGTGCCTTAAAAAACATCTGCTAAACATTTTAAAACCCACAGATTTAGATTGGAAATTAGGAAAAAATTCTTCATTATAATTCTTCCAAAGTGAGGCCAGTGGTACTGGTTGCCCAGAGAAGCTGTGGCTACCCCATCCCTGGCAGTATTCAAGGCCAGGTTGGACAGGGCTTGGAGCAACCTGGTCTATTGGAAGGTGCTCCTACCTGGTTGGAACTGGATGAGCTTTAAGGTCCTTTCCAACTCAAACTATTCCATGATTCTATGATTTTTTATGACTAAAGACTGATGTGGTCATTAAAAGAATGCAAATGTGTAATGTATCACTTCTACTAATCATACTACAATAATACTAGTCTTCATAGAGAACTGATAAAATAGGTGAAGATCCAGTAAGCTCAGGGACCCACAGTGCAAGGTGCTGTGCAGAGGGCCCTAAGAGATGGACTTTGTCCAAAAAGTTTATAATTTATACTTCAAAAGAGAGATGTAAGGCAGATATTTCTATCATATCCACAATGATGATAACAAACTGGTATTTTCACCTTAGACCTAACTCCATACTCAAGGATAGAATCATAAAATTGTTTAGGTTAAGGACCTTTAAGATCATCAAGTCCAACCATTAACCCAGCACTGCCAAGTCCACCACTAAACTGTATAAATCACTCTAGAACTCCATACAGTCAATAGAAATAAATACACTTTGAGGATGCAGCTCATCTGATCTCCGCGTTGCAGAAAGGCATCTTTAGTAGAAAACCCAAAGTCACCTATTTTGCCACCTATTTTGCCAACCCTAACAGCCAGACCTCCTGCCTTCCTAGAGGTGCACAACCTGCCATGCACAGGCATGCAAGGTGAGGGGAGCACTGTGCTCTGTCAGTAAAGGCTCCGCTCACATGCGTGGACACACACCTTGTGTAGACACTGGTTTTTGATAGTGGAAATCAATGGGTTCGCTCTGGGATGAAAACCAGAGCCCAGAAAGTGGGTGATTGTGAAGCCACCCAGAAGCAGCAGGGACCTGAATCCAGCCCTCTGGGATGTTCTTTGCTTCACCTGAAGTGATGAGACTTTAAATGATTACATCTACTCAGAGAGCAGCACAAAGCCTCCAGATTCAACACTGCAACTCTGGCAGGTGGCTGCTGCATGCAGGGATGACTGCAGCCAAATAATGGTCTCAGTGGTTTAGTCTGTTTATTCAGATTTAGATCAGCTCAACCAACCTATGTGGTATTACAGCTACCATATGAAATTAGGCAGTATGTCACATGAAAACACCTCCTTGTCAAGGAAAAGCCCCAGTGCATGCCAGGTCCCCTCCTCCCAAGCCAGCTGATGTCTGCAGGGACATCTCCTGCACTGCAGGGTGCAGCGCCCCTGTCAGTAACAAGGCTTAGGATCCTGCTTCCAAACAATTCCTGATTCCTCTAGACACCTTGTGGTGCCAGACTTTGCTCAGATTGTACCACCTTTTTCCTGTAAGCGGCAATTAAAGGTGTGGGTTTGTAAGTGACATTAAACTCAGCATACCTCTATTCAGATCCCTCCCTTCAACCTGGATTTTACCTGTTTTCTAAGGTCTTACAGTGTATTTCTGCTACCTCCTGTCATTACTAACTTTCTAGCTACACAGCAAAGCTCCTGAAAAAATGACATGAGCTCTCTGGTTGATTTGCTGGTGTTCACTGAAATGACAATTACTGGCAAATAATACATGTTGTATCTATGAACTTCAATACTTGCTGCCTGCTGGGCTTAAGGGCTATCTAATGTCTGCCTTCCTCCAGTTCTCAGGCAGGTAACGGCTGAGCTGGGGGACAGGGGACACTTATTTGGTTTATGGCCCAAAGCACTTGCCTCCTCTCCAGCCTAGCCAAGATACAGCTGTGAGAATGCTCAGCCTGGGTGAAGCAAGCCCATGCAAAGAGATACCAGCACTCAGAACCTGAAAGAGAAGGAAAGGTGTCTCATGTGATGGATGTTCCTGTGGCCACATCAACACACCCCTGGCCGGTGGAGTGCAAAGGAGGGAAATGGAAGAAAATATAGGTCCATAACTGCTTCATACACTTTCTTCCCTGTTGCCCTCTAACTTAACATATGCAAAAGTACAAAAAATGATCACTGTAACTGCCCCATCAACACCAACAGTGCATTACCTACATTAATACTCTTTCATCAGTTTTTAAATGCTCCAGGATGATGGGAAAACTAAAGGACATTGATTGCTGCAAACCTCACAGAAAGGTCTTAAGCATTAAAAGGTTTTCTCCAGGTAAAATCTTTTGCCTGTACTGCACCAAAAGCAGTTTGGGGGGAGGCAGAAAGCTGCCAGCAGCTCCTTCATCCAAGGGGTGAGAGAGAAACAAGCCAAGGTCACATCACCCTGCATGAGCAGCGCGTGAGACAGCACTGAGCCCTGCTGGAGAAGGACACCACAGCACACCAAGCACCAGCCTTGCTGCGATGAGATGGATGGAAAGCACAGCAGGATGGGATTTCTTCAGTAGCTGAAGGTCACCAGGTCACTAAAAGTGGGACAATTCACTCAGATGTCTTGCCAGTGCCCTCATTTCACTGCTGGAATGTTGGTGTGAGCCAGGAACGCCAGGGCTGGGAGTGGACCAGGACAGGAAAGCCCTGTATGTCCCAGCTGAGCAATAACTAAGGTTTGTTCCAAGCCTAATCACACTATTATTTTCAAGTAATGAAATTAAGATTATCAATTTAATTTGTATTTTTTAGTAGCTAAAAGTCAATCATTCACTGCCTGGCAATAATGATCATCATTGCAGAAAAGCAAGCGGCTTACCATGTCATGCTGGAAGCACTCTATGTATCAAAGCAGAAGGCTAAACTCACCCTTAAGCTAACTTAATTGAAACCAGTTTCTTCAGGATTGAACTTTACCCAGTTACAGACATAGATTGTAACTTCTGAGGATGGCATCAATCCTGGGTCATAAATGGTGCTCACATGAAAACTACAGAAGAAGCTGTTTTAATGAGTGCAGCATCACTCTAACCTGCCTTGGAATGGAAACTACAGGCTGCTGCAGTTGTGACATCTGAACATTTTCAGTTAGTTGACACACCAGTAATTTGCTTGGTATCATCCTAAATAATAATACATTTTGTGACTGAGTTAATTTGGCAAGCAGCCAACGATTAATTAGGAAAAGTTAATTATGTACTTGTCATGAAAGGCACTCTATTTATGGCAAAATGTGTTGACTTTAAGTCAATCTTGATATTTACAGTGAATTAAAAGTTACCACAGAGTGTGAGTATTTATGTTAAGAACAAATTGTCTGCAAGGGAAAACAGAACAGGGAAGGAGGTGCCTGAAAACCCCTGCTGGGGGTGGCCGGGTTGGGGTGGAGCATCGCATTCCTTCCTCCCAGATCTCTGTGGATTGCCAGCGTGGTGGAGAGGGGAGATGAGGAGAGGCAGCCAGTCGTTATCAGACACTACCACAAACCAGACAGCAGTATCTGAAAACATGCAGATAAATTCCAGCACATGCCAGTTGTGCCTTTGCAATGAAACCTGAGAGAAAACCTCTGGGTTACCAGGGGATTTCTTCAAAGATTCATTCTGGGGATCAATGTCATTAAAGTCTATAACAAAAAGCAAGAGGGTGGTAATAATTTGCTGATGATGCCTAGTTAGGAGGAGTTCTGTCAATTCAGAAGAGACTGGGATTTCACACAGTACTAAGCAGATGACCTTGAGGTCTCCACTAATAGAAACGGATGGAAATCAATTGTGCAAAGTGCGAGGCCATACAGCTAGGGACTAATAATGAGCATTTCTGGTGTAAGCAGAGAGCTCATCATCTGGAAATGGTAGAGGACAGACACCTCAATGTCTGGACAGGCACTTCCAGATATCCAGAAGCACTGGCTGATCACAGAATCACTGCAATCCAACAGCACGAAGCAGAAATGACAAAAAAGATCCTAGAACATATCAGAAGCATTTCTGCAGAGATGGGGAAGCACTAACAACCTTGCACAAAGAAATAGTGTGACCTGCCCCATAATCTTTTGTATGAAAATACAGCATGCTGACATGTTTAAGAAAGGTGATCTCAAAATGGAACAAGAACACAGATGGGGCACTTATGATGCTATGGAAGATTAACTGTTTGACTTACAAAAGACTGAAAGAACAGAGTTTGTTGGGATAGCAAGCGGCATTGGAGAGTAGGTTATGATTATTCAGTATAAATAGAGTAATGGGGTAAGAACTTGCATGTTTATTATCAGGGAGGAAAAAGAGCTGGTAAAGCTAGAGAACTCTATGAAAACAAACAGGTACAGGTGTGTTGCTAAGATATTATACCAAAAGTAAGAGGAGCACTTCTAATCAACATATGAGCTGAGCAGTGAGGCCACCAAGCTAACTACTTCTGAGACAGAAGGCGATACAGATATGGAAGAAGTTGCATGAGATGACCACCAGCAGCTGCAGGGCTGGAGGCCCCTTCAGAGCATCTTTTGGTGCCTGAGCTCCACTGTGAGCTCAAGCAGAAAGCCTGGATGTCCAGTAGGACTTTTCCCATGTGACTTCTTGCAGATGCCACTTGGACCTAGAAAAATTCCATGATTATGATTCCATACAAAGAAGTTGTTTTGCAGTTGGGTTTTGTTTGGTTTGGGGTTTATTTTGTTGTTGTGTTTCATTTTTTTTCCCCCTGAAGGAGCTTTCTGATGAAAGAAATTAATCAAATTTAGCCATTTTACCTAATCTAGCAATTTCTTCTCTACACCAATTGCAACAAATTAGCTAGTTCTACCTCATAACCAGGTGACTTAAGTAGATCAAAATACTACTAATTTATCTATAGAAAGGATTATTTAGCATTCCTGTCTGGAATTATTTGCAGCAATGGTTTCCCAAAACAGAGAGTATCCAAACATTGTAGGGATGACAAAACTTTAGCTTAGATCATCAACTTGTAGCCTAACTTCATAGCCCTGAAAATTCTCCACTGCCTATAACTAGGCAATATCCCACAGTGACAGAGACAGGTAGCTTTATCTGAAATTTTCCCAACCTGGTACCAGAAAAGTGTAAGTTATAGACTGTTATTATTATTACTAATATAAAGCATGGCTCTTTTTCACACAGTTACGTGAAACAAACTTTTCAACTCGAACTTCAGTATACACCAGATTCATGTCTTCCTGTCCATATTGCCTCCAGAATGAGAACGAAACTAATGTAATAGGCATTAAATCATGAAATCAAAAAAATGCATCAGCATCTTGTGCTGTTATGAGAGGTACTACACAGTACAATTTACAAGGTAATAGACCTATTCATCACCGGCACATCATTCATTCCAGTTTCTCTGCTCAGATGATGCAGGGCAGGAATTTTGATGGACTATTTGTCCTTGCTTTGATTAAGAATAAACCATAGCTTGAAAACCAAAATTTTTCCTGCTGCTCCACATCTCTGAAATACTATGCTTGTGTTACCAGCACAGATCAGAAGTACTAAATATGCTGATCACAACATTATGAAATCAAAGGTTGCACCCAAACCCTGTATTTTCTAAATTCACTGTATCAGACTGGGAAAAGGATCACACAGACATCCATTCTCTTTGGATTTTTGAACTGCCTTGCTTTGGCAGCATGATAATCTAGGGGTTAACTGAGGACTTAGTGCACCTGGATTCAGCCCCCTGCTACAGTCCAATCATCATTATGAATGTAGCGAGATCTCTTAGGCCAAAGAAAATGATGTGCTTAAATACCTTCAGCAATCTACCTTTAGTCTACTGTGTCTTTCCAACTAGGTCCACACAGAACCTGTTCTGCTTTGTTCTTCACTAACTGGGAATGAAGACGAATAAGGATTTTGAGGCACTTAGATATTATAGAAATGAGGCTTTAAAAATATTTTAGCAATAATTCTTAGTATAGTGGCAAATGCATACCCTGCTCTGTGACATTAAGTGTTGGCCTTTGCATAACTAAATGCTCTTGCCTTCAGTGTGCTTCAGTAGAGCTTTTGGTCCCACCTCTTTCTAATTTTTCCAGAGGGCTCTTTTAATTACAGCGCAAAGATAAGATAACCAAGGCTGAAGGGATTCCACAAGAAGAGAACGACCTTCAGACAACAATCTTTTTATATTAAGACCTTGCAGATGCTCTCATTCCAACAGTAGAGAGTTAAAGGCAGCTGAAGTACATGGATGTAAGATGCTCTCTTCACCCCTGCTAGGAACTGAACACAAAAACATGCTGTACCCACAGCTAGAGACAACTGCCAGCAGTGTGAGGACTGAAATCCTGCTGGGACCCTCACTGCTCACTTCTCCATAGGAGCAACACACCAGACAGCTCCACATCGACCTGCTGACTCCAGACCCTGCTTTTCTGTGCCCACCATTGCCACATTTCTGGTCTTCCCAGTGTTTCCTAAATAATGACAGATCAAAAGCATTGTAATGCTCCCCTGCTTTCATGGTGATACACTCATAGGTTTCTTTGGCTTGGCCACTAGATCAGCAGCACAAGCCAAAAACATCTTTGCTATCTGGAGAAACCCAGAAGTGCATGTGGCTGTGGGATGTAGGACTGCAGTACGATCCCCAGACTGCACAGCATCCAATGCCTAATTCTGTCCTGACGTATTTGGAATTTTCATTTCATGGTCTGCAGCATTTCAAGTTTTATTTTCCATTTTAAATATGCTCATTTCACAAAGTACAAAAGCAAACTTCCTTTCATAATCCTGCACCTCACAAACTCCCTCTGCAACCTGAGAATTAAACTGAACCCACTCTTCCATGAACCACACCATCTACAATATTTAAAGAAGCAATGTGAGCTTATTCCCCCTCTGCATCTTTTGGAGGTTTCTAAGAAAAATCCCCTGGGTCTGACATCTGTCTTCTTCCAGGTAGGCTGACCCAGTCCTTCCTCTTAAAACAAAAATGATTTGCTTTTGGCAGAAGAAATGTCACTGCCGTACTCCAAGCTGGAAAAAGTCTGGTCATCCTGACCGCATTTAGGGGCACCCACATCCGTCATGGTGCTGCTTTAAAGGTGCTTGTGTTGCACACATCTCCATCCAAATCCTTTCCAGCTCACTTACAAACATTCATTAAAGCTGATATATTTGATTGTCAGTGAGGATCCGGTTTTTTAAAGCTGTTTTTCAGAATAATTTGTAGTCTTCCAGTATGATGACTACAAGTCAAGAGATGCTTCATGCGTTGTAGCCTCTGTTATGACATGATCCTAAAGCTGTGAGACAGAGCAGGTGCTGTAACTCATCGTTGCTTCCAGCACTCTCTGTGGTACAGGCACCTCATGTCAGTGCTGTCTTGCAGAAGTAAATGAGAGCAGAATGAGATGCCATGGGTGCTTCCATGACCCCTGACAGGCAAGTAGGTGCCTGAAGGAGGGTGAGGCACCCACACATCTTGGCTTAGCTGTAGGCTGAGTTTGGTATATGCTGACAAGAAGCAAGAGGACTGGAAGATGGAAGGACTTGAGTACAGACAGGTGTGCCTCATAAGCTCTGGGATAGACAGGAGCACTGCACTGCTTAAACGGGGTGTCCTAGCGTGGATGTGGTACTTGTAGGTGCACCCTCCAATGACCTGATGTCCCTCCAGCACCCCATTTTGCCCTCACCACCAGCAGTGGTTTGAAGGCACAGGCTAGCCAGATAGCAGCAAGTTAGCTCCATGCTGTGGTTTGATGAGAAATCTCAGTCTGCTAGACAAATAATCCACATTTTTCAAATGGTATGCCCAAATAAGTGTTTATTTGATGAATGCTGCTGAAGAGCATTTTGCACTATCAGCTAAATAGTAGTACTTGTTTACAAACCAGGCTAATTATGGAGCCATCATATTTACTGTTTTATGAGCTCACCAGTGAATGAGACAGACCTGCTGCAGGATTAAAAGTCAGAATTTAGCTATGAACCACTGCTAATCTTTGACTCCATCTATACATCCTCTGAACCATTTCAGTGCAACACAGAAAGGAGAGCTGCAAGAGGATGAACTGATAATTATTGCTCCTTAATTAGGATTTGATCTTCTGTACATTAGGGGGATGAAAACAAGCCCTGATATACACACTCCTATTCATTCAGTAATTCTACATGACATGGAATTAAAAGCAAAGCGGTGAATCCCTCACTCAGTATGCACACACAATTCCCATTAAGGACAATAGTCATTTTGCTGTGACCAGCATGTGTTTTGAATGTTTAATTTCCATCACAGGTTTCTATTCAATTAGATTCATTGCCAGCAAGTCTTAAACACTAAGAAGGAAGAAGGTGAACTAGAGGTTGAAAAAACCACTAACTGCCTATGCAGTGTTTTCCAGAACTGCAACATCTATGCCCCTCTCTCATAAAACAATGTTAATAGAGCAAACTTTAGTCTTTCATTGTTTTTACACATTAACACAAGTGCAACGAGGCTGATGCCAAGAGCAGCATCAAAGTGCATGAAATAATGGAAGATTTACGAGGATGATTGTAAATGTGCTCCAGTGACTTGCAGCTGGGGTGTTGAAAACCATGTGTATGATACTAATTGTTGTTTGGCCTTGTGAGTTGGACAAGTAGAACATCTGTGTTTAGGTAACGTAGTCCCGTGATAGACCTACAGGCACCCTATTGAACATGCTTAAGGTTCCTGCCCTGCAGTGGAGAAGATTGAAGCACAGTGGTAAACTGTACCTGAGTGAACTCCTGAAATGCAGGTGAAAACAGCGGGTTTGCTGATCATCTAGCATGGAGCAAGCTCCACAGTGCCTGCGTCCCCACACATTCACTCCCTGGGCATCCTGGAAGGCATATCCAAGGAAAGAGAGAATACAGAGAAAAGCAACAAAGGAAAAACAAGACAAAACAGGAACTCATTAGAACCGGTGATGGGTATACACAACTGCCAGCTATCACATGGGAGAAAGAATACAGAACCTTGGCTGCAATTGGCTTTATCATCCCTTGAAGTCAAGCTAGGTGCCTCCTCACAGCCTGCCAGCATCTCCTGGGAGCAGATGCTGTGGGACTCACTGACAAACCAGGCTGTGGGTGAGGATGGCCACTCAGCTGAATGTCCTCTCCTGTGCAGAGCCTGCACCCCTCACCCCTCTGCACAGCCTGCTCCATGTCTCAGCAGAAGGATCCACAACTGGGATCCCTTTGAGCCTCTTATTCATATGCATCAGCAGCAATCAGGGTCATCATCTCAGTGACTGAAGATGCATGAGCAGTGCTGTCCCGCACAGGCTGAAGGGACGGTATCAGCAATGAACTTTGCCATCATTTCTTGTATTTATGGTCCATTGGAAGTACAGGTCACAGTATTTGCTCCATCAGCCATCATGTAGCACATCCTATCTGTGCACTGACAAATGCCAGAGGGAATAGCACCTGCCATTTGCCTCAGCTTGCACCACCAGTCCCTTGTGGTGTTGAGGTGCAGCCCTGACCAGGTTAGTGGCAGCAGGACTGCAAAGGTGTCTGCCTGCTCTGCAGTGGTGCTGGGGAGAAAGAGAAAAGTGTGCACTGCAAATGCTTGCCAAACTGATCCCAGTCTGTGAAAGCCTGTTTTCCCAAAGTAATTAACAGAATGAACAAAAACCCAGTGTAGTGCTACACTGCATTATGCTAATAGGCTGGGGTTCATCTTCTCACTGCATTTGTGGTATTTTCTGAAGAAGCTTTAGAAATCAAACATATTTTCCAAACTATACCCTTCTTCCTCATTTAAGGAGTGTCGATTTATGGTCCTGATAGACTTAACCACACCCTGCTGCCTTTTGTAGCCTTTTCCTAGACACCGAAATCAGGTACAACATCATCAGAAAGATGTCAGGTTGGGGGTTTTAAACTCTACACCCTTTCCTAATAAAATCAAAGGCAGCTTTTCATGATCTGGCCTGCAAGGAAGTATTTTACTAGTTTCCAAAAAGCTGATAGGAAAACAAAAATTAATCATATATTATTTGACCTCACAATGTACATTATTAGATATGTCAGTAAAACAGTGCGCAGTCCTGAACAAGAATTACTTGGAGAATGCTACAAGCTCAATTTCCACACCAGTGAACGTGAGGACACCAGAGTCATTGTTCTGACTTCACTTGTGGAAGCACTTATATGAACGAATGCAAGAAATCACAGCCTGGCCTTGCAGACCTGGAGGCTGCTGTCAGACCCCACTCACTGCCAGGTGGATTCTGCTCTCCACCATGAGCCCAAACACAGCAAATGCTGCTGAAGAAGAGATCTCTCGTGCACCCGTCAGCACAAAACATGAACATACAGGTGCTAGCTCTGGAGTACCGGAAATAAAATCAAAGGGTCAGATGGAAATAACTCAGCTATCGAATTATGGTGGGTCTTCCTGGTATCTAGGGCCAAGTCCTTCATGTCCTGTCATTTACACAGGTAACCTCATTGGAGTCATTTGCAATAAGTACTGACTAAAATGGACTGGATGAGGTTCCAGGGAGAATTTGATCAAGTCAAATAAGCCATTTTCATGGGCAATTAAGACAAACCACTCAACATTTGATTTCCTTTTATTAGAACAGCTATCGATCCCTATATCAAACATAATATACCCTGTACATTCTTCTGCAACAAACTGAAACTGCGGTTTTTGTAACCATTTCATAGGATTACATGATCACTACAGCCTGAGTCAGCAGAAAGATCTGGCAAGACCGATCTGATAAATTAGATGGGTGAATTATGCAGAAGACAGTTTCTGTAAAAAATCTTCCATATGCTCTATAAATTTTGATAGCTTGACAAATAATTTCAAAGATAAGGAGTTTCCTTCTGCTTCTGAATATTTATGGAGTGGAAGAAATACTTGCTTGACACCCAACAGGGAATCAGAATATGAACACAGCAGCGTCATTCCCCTCTTCCTTTAGCCCTGGGCATACTCTGGATGTGCAGGACTGGCTGCTCCAGCTGTACCAGTCTGTGAGCCAGAGGAGAACAGGGGATACAGGGAATAGTGCTAGAAATACCCCCGCAAATAGCAGATTCCCAAAGCTGTTGGATTGGGATCTTAACACAGCATTTTGCGTGAGTACTGACTTCACTTGAAATACAAAGAAAAATGCTGTGTTCAGATATAGCTACACAGAACCTGTCACATTCTCAGCACATTTTACTCTATGAATACAAAAATTAGTACATTTTGTGCTATACACAAAGAAATGTCAAATAGGTAACCTAAACCCCCAAGTGACACAACCAATAAATCCAATTGAAAGAGCAGGGGGTATAATAACAAACTTTACAGGATTCCAATGTCACTGTATACAACCAGCCATGGTAAAATGCTGCTACCTCTGAATTTCAAAAATGGAAGTTAACTATTATGGGCAAGAGTATCTAATAACAGGCTGGTACAAATCCCATTAAGATACACCATCTGTGCAAACGTCTGTCCCTGAACACATTTTATTTGTAAGATAAAAATAATGGCCACGATATAAGAAAACCTAAGAAATAATTAGGGATTAAACCCAGGTTTTATACAAGAATGAATATTTTAAAATAAAAGTATCTAAAAATATACATATGCCCATGTTTAGTACAAGAAAAATACAATGATCTTGCATTGCAAATCAGCATCCTCTTGATAAAACTTGTTCCTAAGAAAGAAGGACTCTTCAATGCCATGGTTAAGTCATAGCTGCTGCAAGCGAATGGCGGTGATGCAGGCCAGGAGGTAGCAATAAGATCCCCCACCACAAAGATAACACCATGTCCTGATGCAAAGATAAGACTTTCAATATATGATTTTGGGAGGGCTTTTCCCCTTATGCCTTTGGCCAACTTTTTGTTCATCCAACAGTTAACACAGGGCAGGGTGATGTTCAAAGGGAGCACAGCTGTCTGCTTACATCAAGACCAAGCACTGAAGTTTTAAATAATGTCTTCTTAGTAAGGATATTATAAAACTAAGGTTTTAGTATCCTGAAGGTAAAAAATACCATTCCTTGTTTGTTTTTTAAAGCTCAGTATCTCTCTTGCTGGCATGGATGAAATAAGGAATATTTTCATATCTGTAAGTGCCAGAGCATTGAGACAACTTAGAACATAGATTATAATCAAGCCATTAACTGACACTATAGTTTACTCCTCCCACACTTTGGCTTAGTAGGTTTTTTTCTGCTGTGAGACCTGCAGACCTTGGTGCAACCATCGCAAATGGTGGCACAATCAGTCCCTAAGTACAACATGGCTTGGCAGAGTGTTGCACAAAAACCTGCTATCAGCTAAGGAAAACAATAGGCAAATGTCCAACATAAGGGCAGCCACCTCCTCAGCAGCATCTTCCTCTGGCTCAAACATCCTAAAACAGCATGAGAGTTCAGGTATTAAGAAAACACTGCATTAACTGCAGCAGTTGATATTGTAAAAGGTGGAGCAGCCTCAGAAAACCAATTTCCTTTCCACCACCTCTTTTCTGACTATTCAGCACCCCCAGTGAAGCACCAGGTCATGCAGTCCCACTGTGCAGATGTCCTCTGGCAGCGGTGGAGCAGCAGCATTAGTGGAGTCTTTGAAATGGAATCAGGTACCTATGTTACTGGTATTCTGTTTCCTTTGGACATGAATCAGGATGAAGATGAACCCCTCTATCTGCAAAGCAGAACGTGACAGAGAGAGGGAGATAGCAAAAGGACAGAAGATGCCCTCAAAGGGGTTTGCTTCTGCATCTCCTCCCCATCAGCCGCATGGGGTTTGCTTTCCTATTGCGTGGGCTCAGGCTCCAGCTCACAGATGGACACATCTCACCAAAGACTCTGAAAAAACCCCCAACTTCCAACTTTAGCTCTGCTCCAGCCTCACCTCCATGCTGTGTCTGCAGGTTGAAGGTGGCTTCAACCATGCCCCTGCCTGGGCACTGGGAAGCCAGGCGAGGACAGCCCCAGCACAAGCTCTTCCATGGAGAAGGTCCTCAGTAAATGGCTACTCAGCTTGGGGTGAAGAACAGCAGAGTTTTGAACTTTTTAACCTCATTTCTGTGGGTCTGCAAGAAGATCAGCACACATCCCCCAAAGTCCCATCCTTGTTTGCCTGTTTTCCCTCCAGGCTTGCAGTCTCCAGCAAAGCAGGAAAGCTCCTAGCTTTGAGCTAACATTTGTATCAGACAAAGCAAACTGCCACCCTGCGCTGATCTGGGACCTGCTGACTGCCCAGTACCCCTGCCAGAGAAAACCAGCACTAACACAGGCCAAGTGTGGGATACTGGGCTCTGAAGCCTTTTGCAATCCTGATGGGATCCTGTCGATGATGTTCACTGGATGAGGACACTGCAGCCAGGAGAGCAGGAAGACAGCCTTGAGGATAGTGGGCTTAGAAACCTGTATCTACTGACTATGAATAAATGTAACTAAAGCTGAATTTTTCACTTCCATTAGAGAGCAAAAAGAGCTTTAATTTGGAGTGAGACTTTGATATTTGCAAAACTGAATATATAAGCAAGGGCTTCCAGTACAGTTACTCCGGCAGAAATCTTCAGCAAATTTCTGATTTGTCTATATTTTTGATGACTGAGTGGCAAAAAAAATGGTGATTGACAGGCCCAGAGATAAGCAGAGACATGCTCAGAAAGTAATAACTTATGAATACTACTTTCATGTAACATTTCCCCACTTATCAAGTCTCTCATATTTCCAAATGAATGAGGCAATGTTAAAATCCTCTGCAATCAGAAAATTGTTTTCCATATAAGCCACATGCTATCTTTCTGCCTGCCTGTAATGTGCCCTGATTGCTAACATCCTGGAAGCAACAAAGCTATATACTACCCTTCTTGGGGTTTTTTTCAGTGTTTTAAATACTCTGCCCCACATGTCACCTACAATTTTAAGAGTTCCTTGTGCCATTTATACTGTTCTTCATACGCGAGGACATCAACTTTCAGACAACCAGAAGAAAACATCTGTTGTACCAGTATTTTCAGTAGGGAGTACACAGGCAACTCAGGTAATGAAAGGCTTGTGAGCCTGACAGTGATCCCAGAGAAAATAATGAAATGGTTGAGAGGGACTTGATTAACAAGGTGGCTAATGTAATTACTGCCAATCAACATGGGCTTATAGCAAGCAGATTTTGTCAAACTAATTTGATATTTTTATGGGGTTTCAAGTTGCTAAAAGTAACCATGAAGGTATAATAGACTTCTAAAAGCTACTTTAGATGGTGCTTATTACATGATGTTTTGATTAACCTGAATGATATAAAAAATCAACATGACATACATTAAAATGATTAAAGTCTGAGTAATTGATCATTCATTAGGGAATTGTTCTTGAACATGTGTTTCCAGTGGGATCCTAAAGCCATTAGTTCTTAGCCCTGTTCTTTACATTTTATCACTGATCTGCAAGAAAATCACAAAATCATTACTAATAAAATTGGCAGGTAGAAAAGGATTGGAGGAGTGATTGAATGGTGAGGAGACAGGGCCAGCAGTACAGAGGGGACTGGACTCCTTTGGGAATCATCACAACCAGATAACATCAACTCCAAGAGAGCCAGACGGAGACCACGCTGTTAACATAGGGGGAAAAAACAAATCTGAGAAGAGGTGGGGGGTACTGAGGGGTTTTCAGCTGAACAGGCATTTGAGCTTGTGTGCTGCTAAAAGAATGAATGTGATCCTTGTATGTGCAAATGCCAAATGGGGTAAAACAGGTTTACCTTAGTGCTCAGTACTGAAACTCTGTGTCCAGCTTTGATGCCCACAGTTCAAGACAGATGTTGAGTAGTCAAGAGCTCAGAAAAGAGCTGAATGATGAAAGAGCTGGAAAACATGGTTCATATGAAAAGGTTCAAGGTGCTCAAGATATTTAAGAATAAAATGTATCTTCTCATAGTCTAAGATGCATCATGTCAAACACAAAATGGATTTAGAAGGTTCCTCAATCTGGCAAACAGACCCAAGAATGGGAAACTGAATTAGGAGCATCCATTCAGATATCTGGTGCATACTTACTATAGAATGGATATAGAGAAACTACTGAAACATCTGTCCAGTTCTTTGATAAATATCATATCACTAGAAACTAAACATTTCATAGGATTTTTCTCTAAAAGGTATGTCCTATGTCAACCTAAGCTCATTAGAGAAAACATCTGGCCCATGTTCTATAGGGATTTAGATTAGCTGATTCTAGTGTATTCTTGGAGCCTAAACCCCTGTAATGCTACAAAAGTTTCTACTTATCAGGCAAAAATGGAGTAGAAATGCAAATTTCCCTTGGAAAAAAAAAAAAAACAAACCAAACCCTACCTTTTCCTGTTCTCCTTCTCCTTGAAAAGTTTCTTTATTTCCAGTTGAAAAGCCTATTCAACTAACATTCTTCTTTTGCACCCACTCCCGAAGTTTTAAGACAACAGCTGTAGACCAGTGATTCAGAATCCCAGTGTCCAAAAGGCTGCAAAGTACTGATGAAAATGGGTTACCAAGAACAAATGCTGCAAGATTCACAAAAGAGAGAAAGCTAAGATGGAAAGGAATGCTGTAGACAAGACACCGTAGTTCTGACCCCTGCTCCCAAGCTGTTTGAAAATAAACTGTTTCACTAAGTAAGGCTGAATATGCTGATAAATGCCTGTCTTAGAGCTTTAAGTTATTACAGGGCTTGGGCTAATTTATATTGATAACCCAGGGACAAAATGCTTTTTGTATACTTTTTTAATGCTGTCATTTATTTAGCAATTTCATATGCTTTTTTAATACTCTCTCCTGGCCCTATGCTTTATGTGCAGATATATATTTATAGCAAACCTGTATTTTAAATGCTCTTTAGCAGCTGAAATAATTACCCCAAAACATTGAATCGCTAGAGAAATCAGTGAACTGGGAAAACAATTCTCTCAGATTTGCTACATAACCTGCAGAAATTGAGCAGAATAACAGATGGCTCACAGTATTCTTCCTCCAATTAATGGCTAAAGAGAAATAGCTTACTTGGGGAAAATTACTCTTTCCATTTAAACTTGGAGTATTTTAAGACAATAATTTAGGGGAAATTCCAAGAGACAATCAAGTCCTTAATATTTCAGGACTTGATACTCATAGGGGCCAAACCCTGGCCTACCTCTTAGGATGACATCTTTATTTTATGTTGTCTTGTTTCTTGCTCTCATTAAAATCACTCCAAACCCAAAAGCATGAAGTAAAAAGGTGGTGAGAAAAGATATAAATAATATGTGCAGTGCAGAATAAATTCACATCTAAATTACAGTCTGAGAGAAAAAACAGCTTCTGCAGAAGGCTCATCGCATCCACTGCCTTCCCTTTCATATCTATTTTCCTACCTTCATTCCCAGACTATTTACTGTTTAATAACTCATTCAAGGTCTTGCTTGAACACTTTGATGCTTCTCGATTGAACAGATTTTCTTTGGAGCTAACTCCCTGAGCTGTATGCATTACATTTGCCATGAAATATTTTTGACCAGTGTGTTCTCTAAAAAACCACCCCAAACTCCCACAATTTTCAGCCAAGTTTTTCAAGACCACCCTTGACTTCAGCATACCAAAATTTACCAAAATGGTCACTGCAGGGGTGAAGATAAATTCCTATTAAGGAATCTTTGATATATTTTCATTTGTGCCCCTGAGTTTTATTTTACATCCAGGCTTCTAGATGTTCCTTACTTTGCATGAATGGCAACACTCTAAAGATGTCCAATTGAATTCTGCAGTCGCCATGCAAACAAATTTTCCAGTTAAAAACCCTAAGAATTTGATCTGTGGAATGACAGTAAGATCACAGCCCAGTAATGATTTATTTGTGACATCGCTACTGATGTCTTTGTCTTACCAAGCTTGACTCCTATTGTAATTAAGGTTTTGTTTCTACTGTTTGCAATACAAGGCAGTTTTATTCACTTTAATTACTTCTAAAGATTTTCACTTTCATCACATTGAATTTCTGAACATTAAATGGCTTTTTACTTTGTTTCTGGTTCATTTCTCAGAAACACTGCAAAGTGCATTTTTCTAAAGATTTTTTTTTTCCTTTCATTTTTCCGTAAACATTTTTCTTCCACATTGATTTTTGGGGTTTTTTTCCTTCAGCAAATGTTATTACTTCATTAGAGTTAACTGAAAGTGACTCATTTATTTTTATTTAGTAATTTCAATGCATATGTTGCTATTATGCTCCAATAACCTTGCCTACCAGCATTATTAATGCAAGCAAAGCTATGGAAGAATATTTGTTAAATTGTTGTTTTAATTAAAGATAAAACTTTCTGTTTAATCCTTTATACTTGTGTATTCCCTTATGGGCTATAATGCTAATTATCCCAAGGTATAAATAAGAGGTATAGGCTTGCAAAGTCAAGCATCCCATAGACAGGAAATGCCAAAACTAAGACAGGCTTAGATGCCAAATTTGAGCTTCTTGGCACCATTTTAACACAAATAATGGCGGTCATTAAATGGCACAATACATTAAACATCCAGCAACAGTAGAATATATTCAGCAACAGTCCTGCATCTAGCTGAAGAGATTTGTATTCCTTACAAAAAGGGTAATTAATCTCACCTAAACTTGCTGTTGGCAGTGTTGCCTCTGAAGTCTCCAGACTCGCTCTGTCTGCTTGAGGCCAGTGGGTGAGTGAGAGTTGGTGAGCTCAACTCTGCCCACAGAATGCCAGGGGGAAGCCCAGCACCCCCCATTCCTGCAATAGGGATGGATGTAGCTCAACCCCTTACAAATGTCAGTCTTTAAAGAATGAAAGCAAGAGTTCGCATCTCTTCCTCCAGAAGATTTAGAGAGAGATGATCAACAGACATACGTAGCAAGTTTTATTAAGCAAAATTCAGGCCTAAATGTTGTACTGTGTTAATCAGGAGAACAAGCTGCACAATTGTAGAAAGAGTTTGAATTCTTCGTACATCATAGCTGACAGTAACTAAGCTGATGCCTCAGCAGAGTGCTTCATCAGCTGCAATGGCTACAAGCAACACATTCAGAAGCCTGGAAGGACTAACCTGGGAATAAACCAGAACGGCATGTGAAACTCCACTGCAGTATGAGCAGATGACACCACACAGCCAGTGGTTCCATTCGCTCCATAGAATGACTGATGCCAACGCAGGAAAACACCACCAGAGAATTATAGAATCATAGTATGGTCTGGGTTGGAAAGGACCTTAAGATCATCCAGTTTCAAACCCCTGCCATGGGCAGAGACACCTTCCACTGGAGCAGACTGCTCAAGGCTCTGTCCAACCTGGCCTTGAACACTGCCAGGGACGGAGCAGCCACAGCGTTTTTGGGCAACCTGTGCCAGTGCCTCACCACCCTCACAGTAAAGAATTTCTTCCTTATACACTGCCCTGGGTTCAGCTGTTAAACCACAACAATATCTAACCTCAATTTCCCTTGTTCAAGCTTGAACCCACCACTACTGTAGTGTCCTATCGCTACAGTCCCTGATGAAGAGTCCCTCTCCGGCATCCTTGTAGGCTCCTTCAGATACTGGAAGGCTGCTATGAGGCCTTCACACAGTCTTCTCTTCTCCAGACTGGACAGCTCCAGTTTTCACCAGAAGCAAACTCAATGAAGTAAGTTTGTGAGGCTGATCCTCTTAATTTTTCAGGAAAAAATTATAAGCCCAATTACAAATAAACCCTACTTATTCTGGATTTTAACCAAAATCATCCACAGGAAGGCCATAAGAGCATAGCAGAACTGGAAATCTCACACACTGTTAGGTGTCTTGATTTACTCTTTAACCGAGGGCACCACAGCCGCTCCAGCAGCAGCTGCGATCGAGTACCTCAGGCCTCAGTATAAGCACATCCATTTTGTTTAACATAGGAAACACTTTGCTTCGGCTCCTATCTACTCAAAAGCAATGTCTAAGCATATTGTTGCATCATATGCCTATATCAAACCAACACAGCAAACATAATGAGCTCAATGACAGTATTATCTCCTTTAACCAGAGATAACTCCAGATGCCATAATTTATATAGTCATTTACTTCAAGCAAAGGCTGTGGCATGTAAATCACACCTACCATTCTGAGAACTACCCAATCCTTTTGCAACACAACCTCTATGAGCCAATTACAGTGTAAAGTCAGGGACTCAAAAAGATGTTTTATAAGATCTGAGGTGCCACAGTGGGGAGGTTGAAGATGTTTTACCACCACTATCCAAAAAGCTGCCTACTTTTTGCTACCCCAGGTAGTGCATTTTCTTTCTCCTTAAATGATTATCTGCCTTAGCTGAATGCTGGTCAAACGCTTTCCAAAGGACAATGATTTTCCTGGAAACAGCCAAACATTCTTCTTCCTTTATTTCAGAAACCATGACTCTTAAAATAGAAGATATTCAGCCTAAATTCAGTTTGAAGTCTCCTTCTCACAAGCTCCTTTTCTACTTTCCGGGTAGAAATCTTACTGGTGTCAAAACCCCATGGAAAAGCCTAAGACATGAGGCAGATAATTCAGACAGAGAGTATGTTATCTGCCTAGCCAATGTATACATATTTTATTCTAGATAGTAGGTTTCCTTCCTGTGATCACTTCAGAAAAGGAGTCTATTCAGTAAGTAGTCTGTTAAATGACATACTTAAAATAATCATTTTTGTAGTGGCTTATGTAGTATGAGATGAAACTTTTGAACTTTGACTTTCTCCTTTATCAATATAAGTGATAACATTTCTAAGAAATACCTACTTTATAGCTCAATATTTAGCTAAAACTAAAATTGTCCTAGAAAGGAGATGATACAGAAGATAAGATACAATTTAGGTAAAATGAAGTAAAATGTCAGCTAAGTCTAAGGTCATTTTGTGTTACATTTCAGTTTCAGATGATTTAGCAGACACACAAGTTCTCTGTCTTTCCTCTCTCCTCCTTCCCCCCTCCCATAGTTGTTCTACTAACTAGGCAAATAAAAGATTTTAGAAGATCACCTTTACTCTTTTTCCCTTTAAAATATACCATTGCTAGAAAATTAGATCTCAGAGCAAGTATAAAACATTAAGTTACTGTTACACCAGGGGCCAGACAGAAAGATTTAAAGTTTAAAATCAGTCTCTCGACTAAGTCAAAGTCCTTCACTGCATCTAGAGAATACAGTGAAGGCTGACCTATTCTTTCTGATCTGGTTATAAGGTTACAGGTCAGTATGTATTATAGATTATCTGAAAAGTGGCTCCAAGAAATAAGTATGTTTGAAGTCTAAAGCGCTCGGAGAGAGATTTGCCTGCTCAAATGTAGGCTTCCATGTGGTGAACAGATACATCTGTGCTGCTGTCTAGACTTTGTTTAAGGTAACAAAAGAAGCAATGGAAAAAACCAGACACTTCTGAGGTGTCTGAGTACATATTTGTCTCAAATGAAAACAAGACAAAGCAATTTCTCTCTCTTACTTGGCTATAAAAGAAACTTCAGATACAAATGCCTTCCTTGGAGATGTCTTAAGACCCAAGTGGCCTCACTGTGGTCACAAGACCAGTGGCCATTCTCTCCAGCATACAGTGTAAATCTCTTTTTAATTATTTTTGTGACACTGGTAATAAAAAAGCATTCTGATCTGTGGCATTATTTTCCTGTGAGACATCTCACAGTAAGTCAGTGCATGTTTCTAGGCGAGTACCTTTGTGAGAACATTAACAAGGATCTGGTGTAATTAGGTCTGTAATTTTACAGACTGTTTTTGCATAGAAGAAAAAATCCTGGGTTTTCCTCAAATTTTAAACTATTTACAACCCTTTCAGGCTCAGTTTAAGCTACTGACTTCTTTAAAGCAATTGGAACTTTCTTGTGGTTGAGAGAACTCCAAACTTTTACTTTTTAAATCCTCACATAGATTTTCTGTTTCATGATACATACGCACTTGTGAGGAATCCTTAAAGGCAGAGTTAAATACATCTAGAATGACTTATCACATTTCTTTCAGCTATTACTTAGTACATTTCTTCCTCATGATTTCTCCTTCTCAGTAGATAAGCTCAGTAGAATGTTATCAGCTTTGATACAGTATCTGAAGGGGGCCTGCAAGGGTGCTGGGAAGGGACTCTTCATTAGGGACTGTAGTGACAGGACAAGGGGTAATGGGTTTGAACTTAAACAGGGGAAGTTCAGGTTAGATATAAGAAAGAAGTTCTTTACTGTGAGGATGGTGAGGCAGTGGAATGGGTTGCCCAAGGAAGTTGTGAATGCTCCATCCCTGGCAGTGTTCAAGGCCAGGTTGGACAGAGCCTTGGG
>JANHGB010010446.1:0-18625 GCA_026283785.1 Coracopsis vasa
GTTGGACACAGGGGCTTGGAGCAAGCTGCTCTAGTGGAAGGTGTCCCTGCCCATGGCAGGGGTTGGAGCTGGATGATCTTAAGTCCTTTCCAACCCAAACCATTCCATGATTCAATGATCAGGAAAGAAAACCTCAACAAACACCCCAGGGATCACACATTGTATTTGTCATGGCCTTCATTTGCAGTGAGTTGTCCACTGCAAGCTGCTCAAAGGTGTTGTCCCCAGCTGCTGGTTACATACCACCAGTTGGAGACTGTGCCAACAAGAGGTTGCTCCACTACAGGCAAAGCCTGTTGGGTTAATTCAGAATCACAGCTACAGGCCACTGAAGCTAATCCAGCTGTACTGAAAGGGCTTAGAGATCATTCACACCATCCCTTCTGCTGGCAGAGCTTTCTGGGCAGGAACCTCCAGCATCAGAGCAACATCAAAGAGCTGGAAGGCAAAAAAAGCCCCCAATCCCCAAAGTCAGCATCTTCACACTTCAACAGGGGTGTGTTCACCCAACAAAATACCTGCCTGATGATGCCTTTCCTTACACTCAGAACTTGTACAAAGCTTTGCTGGCCCTAACCTCTCTCTTGGAATTACAGCTCCCTCTTGGCATTTGAGTTTGAACTCAAAGTGAAAACATATCTAAAGCATTCATTCTGTGTTAGCACTTGGATTCCCAATTGGGACAGGAGCTGCAGAGGCCATCCCACCAGAAATAACACAACAGCCAAGTGGGAAACGTGCCCCAAAGCAGAGAAGAGCCAACCCTCTTTCCTTGGGCACAGCTTACCAAGAGCCAGGCCTTGCAGAAGCTTTACTGATCTAAGCACACAGCAGTGGGCTGGACATTAGACCAGAACAGCTCGTTTCAATTGCAGCTCAGTGGAGAAAGCAACACTCAAGATTAACTCATTAATCCACCACAGATGTCCCAGAATTCATTCACATGCCACACAATGAGTTTGTTCCTTATTAACAGCAAAAGGTAACAGCAGGGTTAACATCATCTGAAGAGGTCCCTGTTTCTAAGCCTCATGAAACATGTTAAATCACACCACATCCTAAGGATTTCCCCCCTCCCTGCACTACCTGGCTCTCGTTGGCACATGTGGGGTCTTTTGCTCCTATAACCAACAGCACAAACATCTGTTGAGGGCTCTGAAAGCAGAGCCTGACCTACAAAGCACATCTGAATTTCCAATGCACACAGGAGCCTCCTTCGTGGCTGAATGTGTTATGCAGGCATTTGATGAGCTGCTCGAGAAGAAAGGGAACATCTTGCTGTTTGTTTGATGATAGACAAGGGATTCTTCCAAAGCAATCCCCTCTCTTCCCAGCTAAGCACACAAGAGCTTTACAATGCACTTTCATGGTTAACAGAGAGTTGGAGGCCAGTTTCAAAAGCTTTTAACACCTCCTGCCCCACGGCCAATATCTCTGGAGGGATCCTTTTAATGTGGGTCCAGGGAACAAACCTACAGCCTGCTTTTTGCTCCCTACCTTCTAACATCATTTCTGTTTCAGGTGGTAGAAAGTCTCCCTGAATAATTCATCAGATACTTTAATCTGTGCAAACCAGCACTATTCACCAACGTTTGTGTGCTTTAAGGAGATCTCTAGATGGTAAACATATGGTAAGGAGCAATGAGAGGCTCATCTCTGCTTTTATCCTCCAATAGAGAGAGATATTTATGCCCACTTTTCCTCGCTGCTAACAACAGAAGCACAGCACCAGCATTCCAAGCCTGTCTGCCGTGGCGTAGGCAGCAGACAGACACATTGAGGAGGATGCCCACTCCCTGCTGTACCAGTGGAATCCACAACTCACCTTCAAATCCCTGTGGATTATGGGTGTTTTACACTGGTGCAACCGGGCTACGGCCTCGCAGGTGTCGCAGAAGATCTGCAGGACCTCGGTCTCCGTGAAGCCCGTCTGCAGGCGCTGGTTCATGAGGTTCACCACCTGACCCCCTGAGCAGAAACAGCACCAAGAGTCAGAGCAGGGATGTGTCCTGAACAAGGGGAACTCCAAGCAAAGCAAAGCAAAGCAAGGGCTGGCCTGGTCTAAGCCCCAGTCCTACCAGGCATCATTTGTCTTTGCTCCCCACACTGTGGCTGTACAGTCAGTTCAAATGCCAAGTTCACACCAAACCTTCCCCAGAGGCTTCTTATTCATCTTGTGTTGTTCTCATTTCCTCATCTATATCCTAAGGAGGTCTGCATATCTGGCAGAGGGTGTTGCATCTCATCTTGTCTTTGAACAAGAGCAGCAAGTTAGCTTCTAAGGCCCACGGTTAACACAGGCTGTGTTAAGACTCAAATGTGATTCTAAGCCACATCTTTCCCTTTCTTCTTCAAAATAAGACTTCTTTTTGGCAGGCTAGAGAAATAAAAGGCTGAATATGGGGCACACACAGTCCAAAGAGTAGTTTGCCAGGTATAAGCAAGAGGAGGGAGAAAGTGAGCCACTAAAATCCCCCATACACTACTAAGTGGCTTGGCTAAAGTCACAGACTGGCAAAGCAAACTTAACATCCATCAGGAACAAGGGAAACTCCAGACAAACGAAAGCAAGTTTTCATGAATGAGTCCTGAATGTGCCTCAGCTTTGAGGTTTTGTTGCTGTCAAGGCCTTTCCAAAAGAGTCCAATTCTTCCCCTCTCAAAGCATCCTATACACACAGGGGAAAAATCTCCTTTCTGAAGCTTTGGCAAAGCAAAACTGCATCATTTCACATCACAAGTGTCAGAAAAAGTCATCTGCATGGGACAAAAGGAAAGCTCAGCCTAATAAACATTACAGCTGTGAACATTTCCCATTCCAAGCGAGTGCAGCTCTGCACACAAAGAGACGCTGATTTGGTTTGGAAGCTGTTGGACACAAAAGGGAAAAACCACCATGTAACAGCAATTCCTGGGCTTCAGTCTGAATGCTGGAGACAGAGGCAGATGTGTGCTGAGCAGAGCAGCTGGCAAAAGCAAACCATGTGAGAATCATGGAATCAACCAGGCTGGAAAAGACCTTTAAGCTCATCAAGTCCAAGCATTCTCCAGCAGTGCCAAGGGCACCGCTATCCCAAGGCACTGAGGGCCTCATCTACAAGAAACAACCACCTTACAGCTCTCCACCTTTCAGATGGAAGGAAACACCTTAGAAAGACACATTTTAGGTCATTGTGGCACAGAGGGGAGGCTGCTGCAGCTGCAGGGAGTGCATTCTGGGTTGCTATGGTTTGTACTTCCCTCCACCATGAGCTCTGCAACCTGGAGCAGAGTAAGGATTTACTAGCACTGCTCAGGCCTGTTTCTTACAGCTCTCCTTGTGATATTTAGGTTTAGGCCTGCAGAGAGCTTGGGTAATGATTCCTTCAGCAAAACTACACATAAGGCTTTTCCTTTTACCAGCAAACAAACCCAATGCTTGACTAACTAACCAAGATTCCTGCATCAAAATGAAGCAGCAAAGAGGTCATAGCAGAACACAAAGCTCTACCAGACATACTTAAAAGCATTTTAGCATCTAGTTGTTCATGCTACAATGCCCCTGGCTTCAGTTACAAGCCAAACAGTGCCATGAATGCCTATTTCCATCAGCTGCCACCATCCAAAAGCAGCCACAGACCTGGCCAAAACATTGGTTTTGCTTCACACTATTCCTGTGAGAGGCATTGGAACGTGTTATTTTCCAAACACCACATCCTAGCCACAGGAGATCAAAGCTTTAGGACATCTGGAAAAGCCTGGAAGAGCCTGTCTGGCTAGAGACAGCCAAGTAAAAAGGTCAGAGGTAAGAGGAATACTTCTTGGCTTCATGTTATCCATTTCATGCTTCTTCCAGAACAATCCTAAGTCAGGCTGAAGTGGAAAAAAGCTTGCAATCTGATAGAAAGTGAAGGAGAATTCCATTCCACAGCCTGGCAGCTTTGTAACAGCCACTTCCTCTGCGGATCAGCCTATGGAAAATAGCAATATATATATTTAAGGGTTGTCCTTCACAACAGAAAGGATTTAGGACCACCCTGGGCAGGGGCAAAGGCATTACAAATCCCATCAGCCTCTTCTCCACACCCAGTTTTAGCTTTGCTTTGCACAGCAGTTCCTCAGGAGCCAAGGAAGGGCCAGGCCTAGGAAGAGGTTTGGGGTTTTTTACAGGAAGATGCTGTGCAAGTTTCCTGTAAGGACTGAAAAGGGGCAAATCCCCAAGGAACACCACTCACCTCGGCAGAAGTCCATCAGGATGAGCACTTCCCACACGTCCCCGCTGCTTACGGAGTTTATACTGGAATCAATGTATCCCACAATGTTCTTGTGGCCAGACAGATCCCGCTGTAAGACAGATAAATTCAAAGCCCAAGCCAGCCATGTAGAGTGAGCAACATTTCTACCTGGTTCCTCTAACACTGTCCAGCTTTCCCAGCTCTTCAGGACAGGCCCAAGCTTCTGTTAACTCTGGATTCATCACCATATGTGACTTAAACCTGAGGTCTGTCACTACCTGCTCTCCTTCCAGAAGGATTTGAGACAAACAGCACAGAAATAGCCATAGATGGCTCAGGCCAAGCCACTTGGAGCTGCTCCTCCTTCCCATAGCAGGGAGAACAAGGTAGGTGTTTGTGGTGGTGATGTGGACATGTTGTGCTTGCTTTTCTCATTGCCTTCCACTCTTCTGCTGGTGAACAGTATCTCAGACCTTCACATGCTCCAAAACCCCATTAGGGTAATAAACCTTAACTCTGGTTTTAGAAGAACCTTCAGTAATTCAATGGATCAAAGCACAGTTCTCAGATCAATGACTTATCCATGACACATGCAGGGAAAAGTCGTTTCTTTGGGATACCTCCTTCACACACATTCAGCTTCACCAGTAAAGATTCTGCTGGCCATGTTCTGCTCTAGCACTGTAGAGTTAAAGTTAAGTTTAAAGGAATTCTTTATTGCACAGAAGCTAGGAAAGAAGGAAATAGTTCCTTTGAGTACTGGTTTATTCAAGGCAAAAGTAAGTGCTTCTGATGGAATTCAGTATGGAAGCAAGCGGACCTGCCAAGTGAGAAGGATGCTCCTCACCTTCCAGGTTAACCACACATTCCACATCTCACATGAAGGAGACAGCAGCAAACAAAACCCAAGTCAACAAGCTTTGTGAGCACAGCTCAAAGCTTTGATGTAAGATCTAATCTCAACTTTTCCCACATAGCATTAGCTACAGTGACAACAAACCATGCCCAAAAGCTCCACTGCGCTATCGCCCCACTCCAGAAGTCAGCTTTAAAGGTATTAACCTATTTTAAAGCTACTTCAAAACACAACCCCAGAACTGCTGCAGGTAAGAGCTTCTGCTATGAAGATCCTCTGCCCCCAAACCTACACCTAAATGAGGAGGATCAGGATCTTAGATTTCATTCCCTGCCTCACAGATGCTCTAAGTGCTCATCAGGATCTTTGAATACAGCTTCAAAGAGGGCACTTTCCATGTTCACCAGGCTCCAAACAAGGCTAAGCAAATCTATGTGGATCATCTCAATTTCTTCTTTGTTTAGAGATGCTAAGCTTAAAACAACTATTAAAAATAGCTATAACTCCTTGTATCCAGTAATCTAGAGACACATCTCAGTGCTTACTATAAATACCTCCCTGTTTCACAAGGCCAGGCAGTAACCACCCCACAAACACTGTTTTAATCTATCAACCTCATCAATAGAGAAATAACCATCACAACCCCAAAGATAGGCGTTATCATGATACAAACTGATCTCAGGATGGAGGTCTCCCATGCATGCACTGACTGGAGTTCAGAGATGGTACATCAGCATCATCAGCCTTTTCTGATGAAGTCTAAAAGGGTGAAGACTTCAGCCCTGACCTGAAGATTGTTAGACTGAGGTTTAACACTCTTCTCAGCTCACCTCTTCAGCTCTTCCTTTTCCCAGTAAGTCATAGGGTTGATACAGGAGGTTTTTCCTCCCCTCATTTTCCTGAGATTCCCTCTGCTTTTTCACCTTCCATGTTTTTCTTGCCCACTGAAACCATGTCCATTTTAACTAGTTCAATAAGAGATTTCCACACAGCTGCTAACTCCAGGACTTAGATCTTTCCAAAAGCAAGCCAATTCTGCTATGAAAACACACAGTTTGGGACAAGCTGCTACACAGATCACAGGCAGAACGTGACCAGGCTCTCACACCATCCCATAGCCAGCCTGGGTGATGACTTACCATGATCTGGATCTCCCTTTTGCAGACCTGCAAGTCGTACTCGTTGTTGACGTACATCCGCTTGAGGGCACATTTCATCCCGTTGTTAGTCCTCACCAGAAACACTATTGCAAATCCACCTGGGAAGACACAAACCATCCTGTTCATTAGCAAAGAAACCTCTTGGTCCTTGCTTTCAACCCTGCCCCTGCCTCCAGAAGAGGGAGGACACTCAGCAGCCACCACGACGGGAGCATCCTCACATGTCCTTAGCTCCAACTCTTCCTAAATGATAATTTCTGGGAACTGAGAGGAATCCAAGGGAGAAAACCTTGAACTAATGGAAGCAAAGCTCACATTTAACATTACCCTAAACCCAAGCAATTACACTGGTTACTTGTCCTGCCAGACATCGCTCCATTAATTCCCATTATGAAGAAGAAAGCTGAAGCAACAGCAACGTTGCCTTGGACAGAAACCAGAGGCACAGATCATCCACTGAATCACCAAAGGCCTGTACTTAAAAGGCTCCCCAACTTTAGAAGCAAAGTCACATTACAAAGCTGATTTGAGCAAGAAGCATTAGAAACCATCTCGCACCCATGGTTAGATGGCAGTGCTTTTAAAAGAGGCCAGAAGAACCAATCTCAAAACCCAACCAACCACAATTCATTCTGTGGGCATTGCTGGTAGCAATGTCAGGACTCCCAGGATGCTGGACTTGTTCAGGATGAAAGCTTTTTGTCTGGTAGCAATGCATCAAAATCCCAGGGTTTTAGGCCTGGATAGACAGAGGAAAAGATGAGGGATGCATCAAAGTTTCCCACCTGGCTTCAGAGACCCAAATACACCCAAAGAGTCTCACGTACCCAAGAAGTGCTGCACAACAACACTGGGGATGCCACAACCTAAGAGCACTTCATTTGCTCTCTGTTACCTTATATTACAGCACACGTATCTTTGATGCTTAAGGACTTCTAAAGTCCCACTACACCAAAAGCTGCAGTTACAGGCTGTAAAAAGCCAGTCACACCCCAAAGAATTCCCACTTTAAAAGTCTGAGCCCTTTGGAGAATCCCATTCTGCTGCCAGACACCATCAGGTAACAACACATACAGAGTTAGACTGGACATGGTTGAATGTAATTATTACTAAGGGTTATTTAGCACTTAAATCATGTAAAATGGATCAAGGGAGAAAGCTGCATTTGGGTAAAATAGAGTGTTAAAATAGGTTTAATTTGACAACTGCAGTCTTGCAGTAATCAGTGCTTAAAGCTGGTCACAAATCAACCACCTAAAGGCCCCTTGAGGCTTTTACTAAAACTGGGATTTATTTTTACCAAGAAAAGACTGGAAAAGAGCAAACAAGCAGACAACACTGCTGTGCTCAGAGGACAACCCTCCCCATCCCTTACCACCCAGCTCTACAGCATCCCATTAGAGCCAAAACAATCCCAGGAGCTCCAGATGCTGATCCCATGCCTGTCAGCACCAGAGCTTTAAACTAAAGTCTCTCTTAGCATACAAACCCCTTAGTTTTACACATCATAGTTGGCCATAGGAGCTAGACCAGGCTTGCCAAGGAACCCCATTGATTCTAAGGAGCAGAACTAACTCAGAGCAGCCCCAGAGAAGTTGCAAAAGGATGCAATGGAGAGAAGAAGAAGAAAGAAAACCAGGAGGGGGTTTCTTGCGGTCTCAGTTATCATCAAAATTGGGCAACCACAACACTTGCTTCACTCTTTCTTTCATTGGAAGGCAAAAAACTCCTCTTCAGGGGTGCAGTTCCCTTCTCAGGGCTCCTCCTGCCAGGCCTGGAAGCCAGCAGGACACTGTACCTCTGCTTACACCACTCAGCAGAAGGAAACAGGAGCTGAACAGCACAAAGATCAGTTCAACTTTCTTTAAACAGCAGATCCACTAAATTTAAGGCCTTCCTTCTTCAGCTGAAGTGGGACCAGTACCCGAGACCAACTGCTCATGTCCCATTAGCAAAGTGTTGGGCAAGGTACTTTTCCTCTAGTCTGGATCCTGGGCTGATGAACAAAGTCACTCCTGGCAGTGTTCAAGGCCAGGTTGGACACAGGGGCTTGGAGCACCCTGCTCCAGTGGAAGGTGTCCCTGCCTGGGGCAGGGGTTGGAGCTGGAGGAGCTGTAATGGCGTGTTTCAGGCCAGGGACCCAGGAGAGCAAGCACACTTACAGAGCTCCTCCAAAGTAGGCGCCCCAAAAAAACATCATTTCTCTATGATGTTCCCATAATACGGATCTTGCCAGCAATTTCTCTTCTGCCCACAGCCCCCCCGGGTCTCAGGCACAGGTATGTGGAATATCAGTGCTAGGAAACCCTGGGATACCCAACAACCACCTCCCAGGCATTTTCAGGCCGTACCAGACAGTTCCTGTGTGCTGGGCTGGAGATTCCACATGGGAATCCCAGACAAGTTTCCACCCAAGTAGAACGGCACATCCATCCCAACAGCCTCCCTCCAGCTGCCAGCAGCCTTCATCACTTTAACCTGGGTACAAAATACTCTTTAGGGATTTAAACAACAAGTACGACAGCAAGGCTCCCAGTAAAGGTAACCCTCAAGTGCTCAGTTGCTTGCAGGAGAGCCATGGGAAAGCCTGAAAGAAAAGAGACATCTCCCTCACTCCCGCCATGCGTTTTGGCAGCTGTGTATTTCAGAGCAGCACTATCAAACAGGGGATGCTCTTCATGCTTGTGGCTTAGTGCTCTACACAAAAGTGACATGAGGTCAGGGGAGCAGCCCATTACAGCAAAGCCATTCCAACACTGTCGAGGGTGCAGGGCAGCCGGGGAGGGAGCAGGGGGGCTGAAGCAGGCTGCACTCCAGAGGTGGAACATGCTCGTTGGCCATACACAAAACACCCGAGTACATCAACGTGCCTGTCAGGTGAAAGCTGCCTCTGCAAGCACGTTTAGTCCTGGTAAAGCAGCTATTGCTGCCGGAGCAACCAGCACCCAAATACTTACCAACACCAGGGAGGCAACGCAATGAGTGTTGCCGTGACAATGATAAAGCTGATGCTAACTCATGCACAAAAATAAACACAGATACCACTGAGATTTATAGCAGTGTCTTACAACTACAACTGTTACATGCGTGCAACCAAAGCCAGAAACCCCCAGAGCACTGGGAGCTGCAGCCCCGGCAGCCTCCCGAGCTCTTTCTGACTGGCAGGCAGTGGGAGCGGACAGCACATGATGGTTCTGAGCTGCAAACTCGGGCAGGCTGGCAGCATCACTGCCCTACAAAAGCACCCTGAGAATTGCACACTGAGCTTTGTTTATCAGAGCAGCGAGGCTGACTCGCTCTTATCTCCAGATTCAGCTCAAGAACAAATTCTGGGGGTTGTTTAGTGGGGTTTGGATGTTAAATAAAGATGACACGGTTCAGCTGGATGTGCTGACAGTTCAGCATACAGGAATGAGAGGCGAGCTGTGAAGAAAAGCAATTCACTGGTGTCCCACACTGTCTGCAGGGGAAAACAGCCAACTGCTCTAGCTGCGGGTTATAATCCCATCTCCTGTGGCAGCTTAAAGCAGCACAGGCTGCCCAGAAAGCACCAAGAAATGGGAACAGGGGGGTAACGTCCTCTTAGGACATTGTGCCACAGGCAGCAGAACAGCCTAATCCTGTTTTCCTCACTTCCCAGGGCAGAGAACAAGACTCCTGCATTAGCTGGGCTATTCACTGCTCACGCACAGACCTTGCACCCAGCTCACCTCATTACAGCATCGATCAGTGCATCCCCCTCGTCACACACCACATCCACCCCTGTCACCATCCACCTCACTCGGCAGCATCAGCCAGAGCAGGCTGCTGTATTTCAGGGAATCTTCCCAGCCCACTTCCAGCGGGACAAATCCTCACATCCAAAGAGTCACCAAGCGCTGCCAACAGGGGCTTTGGTGGCAGAACTTTTTTCTCAGCCTTTAGTAGGGTATTAAAGGTGTTCAAAAGCTTTTAAAGTGACCAGAGCTCGATATAACTTTGAGGTCACAGAATCCCAGACTGGCTTGGGTTGGAACGGACCTTAAAGCTCCCCCAGTTCCAACCCCTGCCACGGGGGTCAGCAGAGGATGACTGCTCCCTCTGGTCATCAGGCTCATGGAACACAGACACATGAAACCAATTCCAAAACCAAATTAAAGGGAATGCATTTTTCAGCTTAAGTCAGTAAAGGCAATTCTGGGGCAGCCAAAATCTTCATTACTCAGAACCCAGCACTTCAAGGGACATTGGCTTTTTGATGTCAAATGGAAAATGTCTTCAGCTGCAAACACCGATTCTGACGGCTCAGGAAACCCTCAGCCTCGGCGTAAGTGCATAATGACTGTTATGATCATCCTTCTTACTTGAGGTGCTGGGTTTTCACACAATTGTTCTTCTTTACACGCTGAAGAACGTAGGCTTCTCTGATACTTGAGCTTCTCCCCAAATACTCCTCAGGGACAGCCAAGCCTGGGGATGGAGGGAAATGGGCTCTGGACCTGCCTCCTGGAGTGACTGATGACCTGCACAGCACACTTGATGGTCAAACCAGGGTGCCCCTCCATCCCCCTGGAAACACAGGGATGTCCTCAGGAGGACAGGGAAAAAGGCTGTGTTCAAGCAGCCTGGAAAACCAAGTTCACCCAGAAAGGAACTGTCACCACATCAGACTGAGAGGCCACGGAGGTTTGCGTGTGTCTGCTCGGTGGGGAGCTTCTGCCTGATCTCTTTAGGCAGCCATCTGTGCTTTCCAGGAGCTGCCACGGTTCTCTGTGCAACCACCGCAGCTCAGACACTGCACTGAGCTCGACTGACGGGGACCTGCCCGGCACCGCTGCCTTCTTCCAGCTGCGAGGGGTGGAAGCCACCTGCGTGGCCATCAGGGCTTTCCTCCACCTCGAGAGCAGGAGGACACGGCTCCGAGGCTGAGCTCAGCCTGGCCAGCGAGCTCGAGGGTGCTGGATCTGGAGCGGGAACCGTGGGAGCTGCCACCCCATCCACGATAGCAGCAGCTCTGCTGATATGGCCCCAGGCACAAACCTCATGGACGGGCACTGGAGCCCTTTTCATCAAGACAGGATCCCAGCTTCCAGGCGACTCCCTCCTCCTTGTGGGTGAGGGGCTATTTCTGCAGCTCTTGCCTCATCTCCTCCCTCATCTCTTTGTTTCTATTCACTGTAATGGAAGGTTTGGATCTGGGGCCTGCCCTCAGGTTTCCACTGTACAAGGCACTGTCCCCACTTGTAAGAGAAAAACAAATAAACCAAGAAATAATTACTAGCTCTGAGTTACCAGAGATCCAACCTGACCTCGGAGCAGTGATTTAGCAGGAACGCCCCACAGCCTGGGATTATCTAAGCATGCTCAGCCCGACAGCTCCATTCTTTTGTAATGAAAGCTCTTGAGCAGCTGAACAAACTAAAACTGCCTGTGGTGGCAGCTCCAGATCACAGCACAAACCTCAGCCTCCCGCAGAGCACTGTCACCAACCACCCCCACCTGAGCAGGAAAGAGGGATGAAGCCGTGCAGACCAGACCCCACCAGCACCACAGCAAAGCTCACACCCACCCACAGGCACATCTCCTTAGCAGGAAAGGCGGCCTGAGTCAGGGGAATGGGCTCACTACGCTTGCAGCTGGGCAGTACTGCCCCTTGAGCTGTGCTCGAGGGACAGGAGGAAGCACACGAGCTTCACAATGCAGTAACCAAGAAGTGAGCAGCACCCAAGGAGGAAGGGAGTGACAGCTTCTCCTCAACAACTTCAGCAAACAAACAACCAGGAAAACAAACCCATGGACCTCTCATCTATTTCCAAAAAGCCCACGCTGCCAAAACGTTCCTTCCCCTTCCTGCTGAAGCCTGATGCTAAAGGGGACAAGGATTATTAGAGCCTTGCTCCCTTGCGAGGGAAGTGAACAGCTCTGCATGGCAGGGTGCGGACACAGAAGAGCTGAACTGAAGCCAACCCCGCTCTCCTGCTGCAGGGAGCTGGGTCTTGTCTTCAGGACAGCTCTGTTCCTCTGTTAGCATCAACAGAGCTTTGCCCAGAGTAATGCTCAACATCCCCACAGCAGGAGCGGGATGGGGGCTGGAGGGGAGTGGGGAGGAACAGCTCAGTCCTGTGAATGGTGTCCTCTGCCACTTCTCATGCAACAGGCTTCAGAACCCTTGCTTGAAATCAAAGGCTTTGCCATGTGATAAAGACCAAGACAAATCAGGCTTGACAAATCCTTCCTGTAAAGGTCAAAACTCTGTTTGTGAGCAACTGGCTGGGGAAGCAAAGCGATGCTCCTCCAAAGGCAGGACCAGAACCCACCACAGCTCCTGCTTTGGCTCAGGACCAGAGGGCAATGAGCACGGCCAGGGCCCACAGGAGGGTCTCCAGGGACCTCAACAGACTTGGCATTCCAGATGAGAATTTCTCCTCTGAATACAACAAACCCTTGCAGTCCCAGATGTCAACTCACAGGAGCAGCATGAACCGGGTTCCTCCAGCAGCACTGGCCTCCACTTTTCTACACCGCAGCACAGGGATCAAACTGCTCTCACAGCCCATCAGCAGGAACAGCCCCAGCACTGAGAGCAATTATTTCTCCTGGGCCCACGGCTCTGCTGTGTCATCTCCACTCACCAGCCAGCTCTGGGAACGGGATCTCCTGCCCATCACAAGGTAGCACTCGTTAGCACAGCAGTCTGCAGGCACAGCCTTGTCAGATTCTGGTTATAGTCCTGGCCATGTAGGATGTCAGCATCCTTGTGGACTATCTAATGCTACAGGCACGCACTATGGCTGCTTGTCCTTCCCTCCTTAGAAACTACTTCTGGAATTTATCCTTTTTCCAGCGCCCAGACTGACAGCTCATCTGCTGAATACATAATCCTGGCTGGGAATGAGAGTGTTTAAATCCTTCATGAGGGGAGGAGGCTGGGATGCTCTTTAAAATTCTGTTTGTTTTCATGTACATTTGAGCTACACGAGTAGGGAAGACAAAGAGGAGGCTGCTTCTGCTTCAGGACCAGAGCTCTCCTCACAGCCACCTCCACAGACACATTCACCTGGTTTCCATGGATGTAAATACCCATTTTACACCACGGGATCTGACCCTCCCCAAGGAACTAAATATGCCCCAGACCTTGCAAGGGACCTTCTCAGATCAGCCGGTGACCACTATATGGTCTGCTGTTGTCAAAGCCACTCCCAGGGCAGAGGCTGCTCTGAGCACAGAGGCTACTCTTCTCTTGCATGCCGTTTTCCAGCATCACTAACAACACCCGCATGCTGTTCTCCAAGGACAAACATTTCCTGTATCCCAGCTCTGTATTCTTATGTGTTCTCTGTACAAATTCTCTGTATTTCATACACAGCAATAATGTCAGAAAAATCAATTTCTATGAACTTTCTGGTTTATTGCTTTCCATACAAACCTCTCCTCTGGTTTTGTTTGGGTTTTTTCCCTACCGAGAGGTCACCTGCTGGGATGCTGGAAACCCTGGAAGGAAACACAAGAGTGGGATCATGAGAAGAGGTGCCCAAACACAAGCCCAGGCACATGCACCCTTCACGTTCAAAGCCATCTGCCAACCTCTTGCTGAGCTGCTGGTGCCCTGTTCAAGGCCAGGACAGCAATGGACTAATCTTGAGGCAGCAGAAGACAGTGATGGCTGGAGGAGGGACACCTTTAGCAGAGCTGTTGTGTAGCACACCCACCAGCTTGACTTGATGTTAGCACTGTTACTGTAGAGAGACATACCTGTGCTATACAACCTACTTTCCCATGAGCAGGCAAGCACAGCCACATTGCTCAAGAGCAGATGTAGGCTCTTGGACATCTCCATACCCAGCCATTGCGCAGCGGCAGTAAGCCCCGATCACCAGCACTGCTCCTAGATGGCTGTCAAGGACAATGTTTATGAGATATCAAAAAGCCCACTTATTTTTCATCAGAGTAAAAGCAAGAATGTGTCTTCACAGCCAAGCAACACCAGACGCTACAGATCATTAGTGTGTTTGCACTTTAACCACCCTGAACTGCGAGAGACTGCACAACTTGGGGCTAAAATTCCAAGTCTTTAGCTACACTCATCAGAAATGGCTGTAATTCCCCTGACTGTAACTCAGCCCCAAGAACAAAACTTCACCCACAGCAGCTCTGACACGATCGTATCTGCTACCATGACAGCTCGCAGGAGAATGCTTCATTCTCCGAGTTTCCCGCATGTGTGAGGCGGCCTCAGCTGCAGCGCGCTCCCAGCTGCTCTGCTCCAAAATAAAACTTTAATTTTAGCCTAAGCGCTTATTCAGGACCTGTGAGTATTGCTGCGAGCTCTCACGCCCATTGACAGCACCATCAAACCTGCAGCCCATGACAAGCAGCGATGCAGCTCCAGCGCAGGAGATGGTCTGTACCAAGAACATCGCCTTCCATCCAGGAGCAACCAGAGGAGCTCTGCCAGGGCTCAGAAGCGGCAAGGTTAAAGCTCGATTTCGTGTAGTTGGAGGGAGGAACTCTTACAGCAAAGCACAATTGCCAAGGCTCAGTTTCCAGTGACTGGGGATTCGCGATGGGAGTATCTGATTGTTTCATTGACACTGCACAACCAACGCCGTGCTCACAACCATCATCATCGTCTCCACACTAGCATCACCGAACCAGTACATGTGCTACCCTGGCAGAAAAGCATTCGGATTAAAGCCCAGGAGCTGTACAGCGAGGCAGTGAACTGAGCTATCTCCTCCACACGAGCAGAGGGCGCGGGAGGGAGGCACCGCTCCTGCGCCCACCCGCCCGGTGCTACCTGTGCTGCGCAGGGCTCAGCCTGCAGGAGGGTTTCGGTTGTTGCTAGGCTGCACTGAGCTCACTCGTATTTTTATCACAGGCTGTTTATTCCTGTGGCAGACACAGTGAACAGCAACGCCAGCATCCTCAAAACGCGCTCCCGGCTGGGTCCATTTTCTCACCAGACCGTTCAAAGCTTCTTGGCCACCAGCATCTGCAGCTTCCCACCCAGACAGCCCCTTCCTGCTCCCCCAGAGGTACAGCGGGAAAGTGTGACCCACCAGAGAGGCCTCTGGCTGAGCAGAGGATCTAACCCCACACTGCAAACAAGTTCTTTATTATTCCAAATAGATTTAAAGTCATTTGAAAAGACTATCAACAGTAACCTCAAAGCTATTTCCTAATGGCTTAATGCAGCTGATGTGCAGCAGCCAGCGTGCTAACCCATTCCCACTTCACCGGGAAACATCCCCCAGCAACTCAACCCTTGTGTTTGCACCCCTGCCATTTACCAACACAGCATTGTACGGCTGCAGGTCCCTCCTCAGTGCATTAACACTCCCCCTGACAGGGAACACAGCCTGAGGCAGTGCAGACCAGAGAGGAGGCAAGACCAGCCATGGTGCCTGGTGAAAACATAGCGACAGAGGCTGTTCAGCACAAAGGGAGGACACTTATCATTTGCTGGACTCAGCATTTGTGCCTCCCTGACACCGAGTGCCCTCCTGCTCCTACGGAAACTTTCAAACCTGAGTGTTTTACAGTGCACATAAAGCTTTGGAAGGTCTCCTGGAGCAGCCGACTCCAGAGGGCACGCTAAGCTCCAGTGTAGCCTCTATTTCTCTGCCACTCGTACATCTCTTAAACATCAGCACCAAGCTGGAGATTAAAGCCCAGCCTGGTGCTGACAGCACCTTCCACCCAGTGGGAATGGCACGTGTGCCGTCAGCCTCGCTGCAGCAGGATTTGGCCTTCCAGTGAGCAGCTCGCTCTGCTGCCCCATCCTTCCCTCTCGCTGCCTGATGGCTTCAGTATCTATCCCAGAGTAGCCCTCAACTTGGAATGGCTCTTAACAGCCCACAATGGAATGAAACAGGAACTATAGCAGAATAAAATCAGCAGGAGCATCAACTGAAGTTGGGTGCTTCTAATTGACTTCTAATTAACTTCACATCATCTGCACCTTCTGGTGCCCTGGCTCAGCCCAAATTTGTTTCTTAGAGGCATTATGTGTTTCTAAGAAGGATCTGTTGGCTGTTTTCACACACACACAACTAACCCCCTTTTAACAGCAACACTGAGCCACGAGGACTGCAGTACAAAATTCTGCCACATTTGTGATGAAAAGGCATCAGCCAAGAACAAGCTTTAAGTAATAAATAGGAATTATTTCCTCCTCCACAGAAGCCAAGGCGTGAATTTCCTGTATCTGTGAACACCGAGCAAAACCCGCTGAGAATCAAGAGGGGCGGGTAAGGAAGCTGATGCCCTGGAGAGCCAAGGGCAGCACCAACAGCAGCACACACCCATTCTCTGAGCCTCCTCACAGGGACCTGCTGCTGCTGCGCCTGTTTGCAGCCTCCTGCTCACCTGAACCTGCCCGCACTGCCGAGGAAGCCACAGCTCACCCCTGCAAGGGGGACTCCTGTCAGCCGCCTCCCCTCCCTGCCAAGCACCAACAACCATCAGCTGTGGTCTCCCTCTGTTGTGATTCGGGCAGCATTTACTGCCTCCCAAACCGCTGACACCAATTAGTCCCAGCACCCAAAACTGGGTGACAAACTGCTTGCCCTCATCCCACACATGCAGCAAAGTCTCGAGCAAGCTCCCAGCCAGCAGATGCCTTCTCCCATAAATAAAAGCAGGTTTTGACTTCAGAGCAGCTCTTCAGAGCTGGCAGGAACAGCAGAGAGTCACAGACACAGAGCATTACTGCAACTGCAGAGCAGCAGATGAGATCCTGCTGCCTCATGCACCATCAGGCAAGTTCAGGTGCCAGAAATTTAACAGCCAGAAGAGATGAGCAGATGCAGGGAAAGCTCCTCTGTTTCCTGCTGCCGGCTCTAAAGGCGTTTGGGAAAGTTTCATCTGGAGTAGAGGAGAGGGCTCACACAGTCACCAGCAGCACTGCTTTGATGTGAATGCATTCCTGTGGTGGCCAGGAGTCAGCCCAGCAGACTGCACGCTGCCTTAAGGCTGCAGCAAAATATGGCCTGAGAAATGAATGTAAAGTCAGGGCAGAAACGCTCTTCATGTACAAGCTTCTGGAGCCGGCAGGAGCACGGTGGAGAGATGCAGGAAGGCAGCTCCAGAGGCAGCCTGGGAGGAGGCTCCTGCACCCACGGCAGCAGGGAGAAGACGTCACATCACACAGGCAGAGGGAGCAGGGGACTGCAGAGGGGAAACTGAGGAGCAGCAGCCTGGAGCTGCGCCACCGCGGGGCTTAAAACCCAGCAGTTTAGTGCGAGCTTTGCTCTGGAACAGCTCCTGTAAATAGCTTAAGGGCTTACTGACACACAACGTGTCCTCTCCGGTCAGCCCAGGCTGCAGGCCCCCAGGAAGGGCAGCTCCTGGACCAAGCAGCCAGCTCAGACACCCAGCAGTGCCCTAACACCAGTACAGGCTCCCCAGGTCACACTGGTCGCACTGGAGTGCTCTGCAAAGCTCACCCCATGCTTAGAGGCTGAGGGGCTGCTGATCACAACTTGAGTGGCACCCGAAGGAGCAGCAGCAGCTTGCTGGAACACAGGATTTGGCCCCCTTTCCAGCCAGACACCCCATGTGTAACATTCACAGCATTTATATGCAGTTCCCCATTCACACATGCAAAGGGTTTCAGCACACAGCCCCATAGCTATCCCCAGGCCCAAAGGCACAACCCCACCAGTGAATTAGCCTTACATGAAAGCCCTGCTTTAATTTCAGAGGCCACGTTGTCCCTCAGAAGCCCCCACTACACAGCCCCTGCACTGCACAAGCCGCAACCAACCTCTCTCCCACGACTGCATGGGTGCTGGGCTCTCACCCACTGCTGCAGCACCCGAAAGGTGCCTCCTCCCTGCTCCGACCCAGCAACGGCTGCAGCAGCCCCCTCGGAGCTTCTGCAACCACCAGCATCACCGGCCTGGCTGTGACTTCTGCCACCGCAGGCGCGGGCAGCTGCCGTGGTGCCTCCCAGCCCCGGGATGGTGTGGGTTTAGTACTGGTGTCCCCATGTGCTGGTGGAAGGAGCACGATCACCCCTTGGTGCTGGGGGGCAATGGAAGCCCCCGCGGGTGGGCGGCCGGCACGGAGGTGACCGAACTCACAGCGCTGCTCACTGACACCACCGGGGCTGCTGGTGGCAGACCTCAGCGTTACCCGGGACCGGGTGCGCTCCGGAGCAGGGCCCCCCACACACACCTCCCCGCGCAGCACCTCGGCATTTCCCTGCCCTCCTCTCCCAGCTCTGCCGGAGCGAAGCGGCATCGACCCGCGCGCTGCTGCCCGGGACCCTCACCCGGCCCGTGTACCCCGGAGCTGCTGCCCCTGCCCCGCAGCGCTGGTGCTCTCGGGACGCGGCATTTAAATGTTAATAAAGTGTTTTTCTAATAAGAGGAAAATATTCATTTAGCAAATGAATAGCATTGACACAAATGA
>JANHGB010010448.1:3588-48033 GCA_026283785.1 Coracopsis vasa
TAAACTAGTAACAAAATATACATAAATAGAGTAGGCAAAAGAAGGCTAGACAAAACTAATTCATTACCTATGAAAGTTTCCCCCTTAAATTAAGATCTAGTTTCTGAGAGAATGAAAAAATGATTGCACCATGGATTGTTTCATTTTTTTTTTAGTCTTCTACTTCCAGTTATTGTAAGCCTATATTTTACTTCACTATTGAGTGTATTAAGGGAAAATGCAACTGAGTATCTTTCAGATACTCATTAGAAGCAGCAATCACTTTTTTTAACCTTTGACAGTTAACACTGTGGAATTTAATCTCAGATGTAGCCTTTAGAACAAGAAAGGTTAATAAAATCTTGTTGTCAAGGCTCTATTGGTTTCTGTGATGAAACCGTTGGAACTTGAAAATTGAGTTCTACAACTGGAGGAAAGTATAGGAGGGAGAAAAACATTACATCTGTATGAAATGTAATTCAAAGGCAAGAGAAATACTGAAATCATACCTAGTTGAGCTGTCCTACTCCATTTATTGATTTATTAAGCGAAATATTTAACCAGGAATTGCCTATGGAACGTTTAATTTTTATGTATATTCTCAGACATGCAAAAACATTCATTATGCTCAGCTCTCAAAAACCAAATTTGTCATACAATGCAAACAAAGTTTTTGAATAAAAAACGTCTTAGTATTTGTTTTTAATGTATTTATTACAACAGCTCAAAGCTTTTGTCTTTTGGGTGTGTATATGTAGGTATATCTGCAAATATACATGCCAGTAGTAATAACTTGTTATTTTTGTGTTGTATGATGCAAAACTTGTTTGGTAACTTTTGCTAAGTTTCATAGAATCATTGAATCAACTAGGTTATAAAAGACCTTAAAGATCATCAAGCCAAACAGTTACCCAAGGACTGCCAAGTCCACCACTAAACCATGTCACTAAGTCTGGGGAAAGCTGAAAAACCTGTCTTCAAGTAATGGTATGGATGAGACACTTGTAACAGCAGGGATATACTCCACCTGTTGACAGGGGAAATATTACACCATCCTTAAATTTGAAGTGAGATTACACAGTTTTACAACTCCTGAAGAGGGTTACATTGTGATTGCATTAATGTCAGAGCTATGTTGTGATGCTGATCTCTGTAAGACTGCACAGAGGGTAAGCAAACATGAAAGTGAAGCATCAGATTAGACACCTAAATTATGTTTCCATAGAGGAATAAAATATGTTTACACATAAACTAGAGCTCTTGGGATGATGGTTACAAAATAATAATATGCATGGCTTATATTTATGGTATATTCCATGTAGACAAACAGTACCCAGGTATGTCTTTATGATGATAGTTTAAGACTGGAATGCCAAGGTTTTGACTGATGAGATATCATTGCTGCTACTGACAGCAAAGGTTATCTTTTTACAGAATGCAGGGTGGTATTTTGATAAATTTGTTTGCAAGAAACAAATGCATGCAGCTGTGCTCGAGACTTTTACCCAGAGAGTGCTGCATTTTGCTCTTCCCCTGTATTATTCGCTATTCTTTTCAAGTTTTTCAGTTTCCTTCATTCCTCCCACCCCCATTCATTCAAGTGCTGGTTTTATTTCTTTGTTATTACATACCTGCTAATCACAAAGAATATGTAAATAAGACAACATTAATATTCAGAAACACTCAATGAGTTTACCTATTTTGTTAATAAGATGAAATTGATTATCTTTTAGCAATAGCTAAAATTAAGGTTAGATAATTAAGACTTCCGTTTAGGCTCAGGAAATTATTTTAGTAAACCCATCATGAATACAGGATAACTATTTCTCCTGAGTGAAGAAGGAAGAAGGTAAAGAAGCAGACAACCTGAAGATGACTACTGAATTACTAATACTGCAGATTTGTTTTCAAGTTTTAATTAAAATATTTAATGTGATGGTTAAACTACAAATTACAGTCAGGGATACACCACAGTTGATGTTTATTTCCACATTTTAAGTCCATCTTCAAAGGGAGAGAGAATTTTTGCTCTGTTAAAACAATTGACAAGTGTAGTAAATCTGGTCTTTTCAATACCATATAACCATATACCATTAAGGATAAACCAATGTTCCTGCTGAAAGCACATTATTAGAAATTGTTTCCTACAGGGAGAGAATAATTGTTCTGCCATTTTTGTTGTGGTTTTTTTTAAATAACCTTTTTTTTAAAAAAAATTTTTATCCCGTTTTCTCCTTTTTTTTTTTTTTCCGTTAGGTCCCCAGATCCTTAAAAGGAAAGTTTAAAAGAGCTGAGAAACCTGTGCTGAACTTTGCATATTAGAGGGGATGGGACTCATACTTATCTTGCATTTAAGTGTAAATAGGAATAATCACCACCATAATATGATCTACCTTCAATATAGGGTCTACGATGACTTTTCTATATCCCCACAAGGATAGATTACCAGAATCTGCTTTTGGAGCATATCAGTATAAGAGGCAAAACCAAACCCTGGAGGATATCCTAAGGAACGATGAAAGTAGTATCTCTGTACAGTTACATGACAGCAAAGTCAAGAGAAAGGTGACGTTCCATGTCCATAGGAGTAATAGTAATCTAAACCATCTCCTAGCAGTTTCTTCAGACTAGCTTGGAACTACAGTGAGTGACCAGTTTCAAAAAGCTGTTTTAATTGATTAGCACTTTTCCTTTTACTCACTCATATGGACACATGCCGGAACATAAAGAAAGAGCAAATTAACAATCCTAGATTTCACCCATTTACCTTTTCTTGGTGCATCTACTGAGAATGATGAAGCTTAGGGTCCTGAATTTAGTTTCACTGCTTATTAGCCGTACCACAAACTCTGCAATAGAGTTTGATAAAGACACAAAGGAAGTTGTGATACCTACTATGAGGCAATTGCAACCTACGTATATCAGAGGAAGAAACCTCAGTATCATTCTTTATGTGACATTTTCAGTAAAGCAATCTCAAATGGTAAATGATAAAGTTCACAGTAATACCTATATGAAGTATCTATAATAAAAATGAGTAGAATTTGTCCTTTACCAACAGTATAAACATAAGGTAAAAGAAGTAAGCTATGTCAAATCTTTGCATATATAATAGAGATTATAAAAATTGATGTTTATTTTATCCTGACAGTCATTGAACAGTGTTTTTTCTTAAAATAAATAAGATGTCTTCTTAAGATGGCAACAATGTGGACAGCTGCTAATAGGAATAGAGGTAAAATTAATGTTAAAAACTGTATATCCCAACAGTGCTGAAATGCCTTGGGATCATTTAATATCACTTCCTATGAGTCAATTAGACCTCCAGTTAGAGAAATATTATGTGGTTCAATGTTCATTAGCCTGACAGTTACAAATTAAGTGCTTATAGTTTATGCACAGTTTAATCCCAGGGTTATGGAAATGTAGGAGAATGTGAAGGCATTTGTGCCTCTAGATGATGTTTGGAATTTTGATTGAGAAACAGTATTTTAGGGATATTCTTACAGTAATAAGATAAGTGGCCAAATCTTGTTTTTCTGCAGAGGTTATCTGCTTTGTGGATATTTTAATTGACCTTTTAATTTATTTTGTACGAGGTAATGTATTCCTGGAAAATTGTGAATGCTCTCACTTCCAAGTAATTTTCATGATAAATGATGTAGCTTGTTTCCTTTCAGGAGTGAAAACTTACATTTTGAATTCTAACATAACAAAAGAGTAAGTTTTGAAAAAATGGTCCAGTGTCTAGGGAATGGTATTGGGATTTGAAGTGTCCACACGTCCCTTCTGAATTTAGTCACACAATCACAGGCTACGATCTTGGGAGAAGATGTTGCAGTCTCTTTCAGATGAAAAGGTAGGGGTATTTTGCTCTCATAACTTACCTGAGTCAAGCCAGTATTGTGTTTCAGCTAAAAATTTCTCACTGGCTAAATAAGGACTACATTAGTTCCTGTCACATGTGCAGGGTGGTCAACTCAGGAATGGTTGATAGATTGTATTAGTGATTTTGTTGTTTCAAAGAAGCTGAAGTCAGTGTGTAGAAGAGCTGTGAAATACAAAGATATTGTTCAAGTCACTGACACAATGAAGGTCAGCACATTGCAAGCTGTCAGACATGCCAAGTGTAATATTTTGACAGAGCAGGTTGACATTGACAACATCTCTGAATGAGTTTTTGCTTAGGAGTTCATAAAAGATAATGGTGGGAAACAGATGTCAGAAGCATATAGATTTTTCTGAGAAGGGAAGAAGAAATGTTAAGAGAAATGAGGATTACATGAGAACAGGTGATCACAAAATTCGGAATGTCTGCAGGCTGACAGCCATATGAACAGATGGAAATAGAATTCAGACTGAAGTAGTAAGGAAATAAAGTAAAAAAGCAGAAGGTCTTAGAGTGTAGTGCACGTATGATCCTCTGTACTATACATATGTAGGTGTGAATACAAAAATAAAAGGAAAAAACAAGCCTTACATATGCAAAGAAACGTGTGGATTAAAACGTTACAGAACTCTATAATGCTCAAGTCAATTAGCCCAATTCTTACTTGTTTTTCAGATTTCTAAGTGGAGATAAAGCCTTACTCTACAGATCTGGTCCAGAATAAATTACTTCCAAAAGGGAGAACAATGGAGCAATAAAAAATTCAACACAGTGTCAACATGAGTGAGATTTGCATAATTAGAATTTTGTACAGCATCTAGCTCTATGATCCAAGTTCTCTTGAGCTGAACAGTTACATTAGAGTGATGAAGAAAAGAAGTTAAATGATGTGACTAAGAAGAATGAGGAAGGGAGAGAGTTGCCATGTCCCTTGTAATTATGGTCGTGTGGCTATGAAACATTCACAGTTTCCACTGATATTCCTATATTGGTGGAACTGCTATGGAAGAAGAGAGCTGAAATACATAAGCCATCAAAAAGACTTACACTGCTGTAACATTCTGATTTTCCATGAGAAAGTCTCCCAGCCCAGTTAAAACAGCAGAAGTTTTGGGATATCAGTGAGCCCTCCAGAGCTAGGTGCCTAACTGCCTCTGAATCTGTAGGCATAGCAGGGTAAGACTAATAGGTTCTTCCTGGTATTACAAAGGCATTTGAAGGTTACATTCATTAAAGGCTGAAAGGTGCAAGGTATAATCAGGCAACCAGAGCTATGTAGGCCCTTTTCTTAGATTGTTGCCACCTGGGAGTTGAGAGAAACTCAGAATCTTCTGATTTCTCATGGCCTGTTTGAGTGAGTTTGCAGGTCTCAGTTAAAACTCAAGAGCATAGTATTTAAAAAACCTTGTCATAAAAGGCAGACTTGATGGAAGACTCAACAGAAAGGTAAGGATTCTTGTTTCTCTCTTAAGAAAAAAACCTTACTTTTTCTGCTCTGCTAGAAGTGTGCTAAACTGGAATTCTGTGAGCAGATTTCATTTCATTAATCCGGTATAAAAATGTCAATGTGTTAGCTGATTTTATGTGTGTCTCTGAAGTCCTTCCTCACATTGTCCTCCCCAAATCTGTGAGTCTGTGTTAGCACAATATGACTAATCCTATGTAGGTCAATGATATTTCAGCCAGTTTTTTCTCAACATGAGCACATGGGTAATTTATATTGTCACAGAAAACAAGTTTTGTTATCCCCTTCAACAGAGGCGCAGGAAAATTGTGAGGACACAGCTTTGGATATGTCTGCAATATTCAGGTTAACCTATTAATAAAAACTGTTTAGGATAGCATGCTGCCTTTGTGTGTCTAGCAGAGTGTGATATTCAATACCAGTTACTCTTACTGGCAGATATGATCAAATTGCAGGATGGTTTTTGTTAGTGACTGCCTCTTTCACATGGACCCTTTCCTATTCTACTTGTTTCTCATGACTACGTCTGATTACTAAAAGTAGTCCTTTATAACTTTGCATTTCATTTGAAACAGTCTTCTTGAAGGTCTGTGTATTCTCTGCATAGGGCAGGACTGAAGACAAACACATCCTGAGTACCCTGTTTTCTTTTATTTAATAACACAGTGATGTGTGACAAGTATATTGTTGTTGAATTATTTGTATGTGGGTATTATAGGCTTAATAGAGCTAATTACAAACATGGAGAATGAGAAAAAGTTTAATGTGAATGTCTTTTGTGATTTGCAATTGTGAAGCAGTATTTCATGGTACCATTGTTATGAGGATCACCTGAAAGCTCAGGAACACTTCTGTGTTAGCAGATGTCATGCTTATTTTAAATTACAATTAAATTTGTCCATTCCATCCTAGGATTTAGTGTGCCTGTGTGGACAGCTATTTAAAGAAGTAGCATAGCATCATTTGAACTACAGAAGTGTGTTTTCTACTTAGGAAACTCTGTTTGATTTCCTATTTCACATTCTCATTATTGTGAGATGGAAATAGAGTTTTTTCTTACGATTATTAAGTACTTTCCTACCTTAAGAGTTGCAAGACAAACTGCTTCTATGAATGAAATCAAGAGACACATATCAGTTATAGCAAGTATTTACAATGCAAGATAGGTAATCGTTTTTTCCTGTAGTAAGGGAAACTTCATTGAATGATGTATGGGAGTTCATCAAATTGCTGCAGTTCTGTGCTTTGGTGTAAAGTGTGGTAAGAGAAGTTTCAGAGCCAGGGTGTTCAACACTGTGGTCAAATAGTACAATAAATATAGAGGAATATAATTTGCATCTAACATCTTTCAGGGTAAGCTTGGCAAATGTAATTCTCACCCCTAGGGAATGGTGTGCTCAGAGAGACTTTTAAAGCACCTAGCAGAACATGTATATTTTTGTTTCTATAGACTTGACAGTGGTGGTGTTTTGCTGTACATGTTCTCATGGGTTTCTCACTGTATTTTTCATTATCTCAGTATTGTGTGATTGTTCCTTATCAGAGGAGGAAAGAGAGACACATCATTTTTTAGCAGGTCTTTTAGGGAAAAGGATAATGACAGCACTAACTTCCTGTACATGGAGTAGAATAACTTTACTTGGCTTTTCTAAAAAATTTACAGTCCATTTTCTAAAGGTATCTTTAAAGTAGCTAGAGAATAAAAAGAGGATTTCCAGGGGGAATTTGAAGGGCACACGTGCTTCTGTTCTGTATTGTATTGTTCAGTATTGCTGCTCTGATTTCTGGTATGTGGTACTCTGAATTGACTGCTGCCTAAACTTCTTTTTTAACAAAGAATGACTACAGACATACCCACCAATGTAAGATGCTGCTCACTAATGGTCCAATCCATTAAAATATCCTCTCTGTCTGGTTGCTGACAATCCAGATAAAGAAATCTCTATTTTTAGCCTCCCACAAGCTATGGTGTCAGGCTGCTGCCTCTATTCCCTACCTTCTAGTTTTCTCATCTTATTTTTCTGATTGCTCTCCATCCCAATTTTGTAAAAGTAATAGGTTAAAAAATCTTAAATGCTAACTTTTTTTCCTTATTTGCTATGTATAATTCTCATTACATTATAAAATGATGTTAGGGAGAAAGCATATGAGGAGAGGTGAGTGGGCAGCAGTCTTCATGAGATGCAAAGGCTAGCAGGGTGAAGAAATGGGTAACTAGATCAACCATACATCAAATCAATTATTTGAGTGTATCGTAACCATTGTTTGTTATAATTTAGATACCCTCTACTCTCTGTTATGATTCCAGCCCACCTCTACCTGCTCTTTTGGCAGTCATAGCCCTGCTTTCTGGATAGGAACCCAAGTAGCAGATGACGATTGGAATGGGGATGAAAGTCAAAAGGGGTGGAGGAGTGAGAGGGAGGGGAGAAAGAGGTCTGAGGGAGAGAATGAATCACACTGGTTCAAGTGAAGGAGGACAAACAAGGAGGATGAAACAGCAGGGAGAGAAACCTCACGGAGTCTTTAACCTGTAATGAATCAGTTATTCCACACCATGGAAAATACCAGAAATGTCATTACATTGCTATGCAAGTCAAAGACTTCTTTCAGAGATTGCTTTTTGGGGAGAGGAAGAAGTCCACCATGATCTAAAAGTAATGTGATTTCATGCAACTACTTGCATGTCAGCTTAATTTAAGGTAAATGCCTCTCAAAGTACTGGGGAAAACTACGTAATGAAATTAAAATATTTTTTGTGAATACTGGAAGAGGAATGCGTTCTAAAACTTAACTGTAATTGAGGAATAAATCTCTCAGTGCCTCGCATGTTAATATGCAGGCAGTTTAATTAAAACTATATACTTTTTTTTTGAGATTTCCAGGTGGATTATGGGTATTGCAACAAAATAAGCATTCTTAATATCTTGTTTGGATATCCAAAATCCAATTACTATTGGCATTCATTAGAAAAATAATGAAAACAAAGCAGAAAGAACTTAGATGTTTAAAAATTAAGAGATAACCATTAGAATCCTTTTGTAATATTCACATTATTTAGTTTCTCTAGCTAAGGATATTCATAAAAGATTAGAAGAGAGAAACAAGCATATTAAAAGTATCTCTCTGTATAAATGAAGAGATGTATATGTAATATATACTGTGTAATATGTGTAATTATCTGTAATAATACATATAATATACATATACAAATACCAGTCCTTCTAAGATATTGCAGAACTGTACATGAGCCATGATAATGTTGGGAGGAAGTTACAGAATTGTTACAAGAAAGACATGTACCTCTTGTAGCAAGATGGTTAAAGAAGGTGGTTTACTGAAAAATGGTAGTCTACAATCCTGTTATAGTGCTGTAGATGGAAGCACACAGGCATTTCAATACAAAGCAGTGAAATGATGATTTATCAGATAAAACATGCTTGTAGATTTTCAGGGACTGAAAAATACCATTTCTGACATAGTTTTGTGTGTGTATGTATGGGGGGTGTTGTGTTTGGGTTTTTTTTTTTTTTTTTTCCTAATTAAAAGTTGTAAAAGATTTACAGCTATTGCTAAGGCACAAGGCATGACGATAGCCTGAATTACCCTAGGTAAAGATAATGTGCAATTTATTGAATTATTTGATCTTTTTTATTTAGGGAAAGAGCAGTGCTAGTCTACAGAAATTACATACAACATTTTCTAGACATTGACATTTCGTTTTCCAATATCTCTGCATTCACTTAAAAAGCCCCCAAAAAACCAAAACACAACAAAACCCCCAAACACCTCAAAATCCTTCTCTCTAAATTTATAAGTAAAACCTTCAAGAAAACCTGTTCAGTGATGGCAGTCTCACCTTGCAACGTTTCTGAATAAAGTTTTAATTTTTCTGTGCTGCCTGTCCTTCTGTGATATTTATGGAATTTGTGTGGAATATGGTCTGAAAGATGGTTGGGTAAATGGCAGTAGCTGAAGTCTTTTGCTGATAATAAGTTCTCTTTTACTTTTTTTTTTTCTCCCTCAAAAAATGGGAAGAGAAGATTGATTTTTGCAATGAATATTACAAAACATTCAGTAAATAATGGGGGTTTTATTATTATTATTTTTATATTATTATTATTATTAGTCTAATTTTTGTAGAAAGACCTTCAGTTCATTTTTTAATAACTGGAAATAACAGAAGTCTTGCCCAAAAGTTCCATAGGAATTTGAATGCATTATAAGATCAGGTTCTCATTCCCAGTTTTTCTATGGTTTTTCAAAGAAATGAAACTAGTCTATACTCTGTGAACTGCCTAAGAGATAAGCTAATTCCCTTAGGTTATGAGCATTTGGGTTTTTTTTTCTTATATCTATTAGAACTGCCATGCAAGTCACCTACAGTTTTAATCCACATCTGAATGCAGATTTCATTTGTCATTTATGAAATGTATTCTTTTGTGTCATGAGAACCAAGTTGATACTGCTGTTATAGCCCATAACCACTTCTCAAGAATAAAATATCTTGAATAAGTATAAACAACGGTAATGGCCTCTTGGGATGTTTGGGTCATATTGCAAGTGAAATGCTATAATGCAATTCCCGTCTATTGTAGCTGCTGGTTTCACTATGCAGTCTCAGTGTGTGTGGTAATGCATGCTTTATATAGTTAAATAATAGGACACAGTATTAAAAAGTATGTTTATGGTGGTGAGCTAACACATAATTGTGCTGATCTTTTAGTTTAGGATCTATCTCTGTTCTAAAATTTAGGGACAGATTTCTACAGCTATTTAGTCTTGAAAGATGTAAATACCCCTCTAGCAGCATTCTCCAAAGCTTATATGTGTCTAACTACCATTGAGCATTGGGCATGCTTTTATTCTACTTATCAGCTCTGTAAACTGTCAGGTATGCATATAGTTTTAATTATGTCACCTAAATGCTTTTCAGTGACAAATGTGCATTGAATTTAAAGAAAAAGAACAAACAAAAAAAATGAGTGCCTGTACTGGAAAATACATGCAATATGAATTTCATGAGTGTGAAGCATACACAGATTTGTTTGATATCAGTGGCAGCTGAGGTTCCTCAGCATCTCTAAAAATGAAGCAAAAGAACAGTTACCATGGAAATAATATTTTTGTAAGTGCTAACTTAGGTGGAAGACAGGTCAAGATAAAATGTTTCAGAAAAAGAAGTAAGATATTTTTCCTTTCTGAAATATTTTCTTTTTAAGTCAATTTCAGGCCTAGATTAATCCTTTTGTGTAGTTTGAGTTGGAAAAAACCCTATTTGCACTAATCACAATTAGTCCATATATGTTGTCCAGTTAAGAGTTCAGCCTGGTCTGGAAGCACACCTATTTTAAAAGCAAATGGTACATGTAGTTTCTTAGTTAAAGACAAGATATCACAAAATTAACTAGAAATGCAAAATTGAAGGAATATACACTGTAAATGGTGACATTGAGCTGTGTTTCTAATTAATTGTGGTTTTATATATACACAGATAAGGCATCATTATAAATTGTGTAGAGCATTATATTTGCATGAAATGTTGTGAATACTTTTTATAGAGGTGTAAATTGCTCAGAGTGAAAATGGGAAAAAACCCCCACATAATCTAAAAGCTTGGTAACACAGAATACTGATATTACTGTTACTTTGTTATTTCAGTTATATTTGTGTTCTATATTTGTTAAAGGCAAAAAAAAAAGTCACATGAACCATATGAAAGAATTATTTGTTAGGCGTGTATCTTGGGCTTTGTCTTTATCAGCTGATAAAGAGCAGATGACAGAATAGAGGTATTCCTTCGTACAGGAGGCACCTAGAAACTCGTGTCCAATTTGCAGTCAGTGAGACTGTAAAGTAACTTCTGTCCAGCCCTCCTGTGAGCTGTGTCTGCCAGAAGCACTTCCTTTTGCTTTCTTTAGACTCCTCTGAGTGGTGAGGGTTACATTAGCATTTTAGATTAAATCTGTTTCTACCACCCATTGTTGAATTTCAGTCTACTATAGAATTTTAGCTGTTTTGTCAGGGATGGCCTGTAAATTGCAAAGCTGTTGTCACTAACAGTGAGAACATTTCTAGGATGACCAACTAAGTATAGAAAGTCCCATTTCTGTTGGCTTTTTTTTTTTTCTTCCCCAAACTAGTAAGCTCTATTTTGAGTAAGCTTATGATATCATCACAGAGGATGTGCCTCGATTTCTTCAGTAGCTGAGCTTTTGTTTAGAGAGGCCTCAAGCTGGTTGAGTTGACAGTACTGATAGTGTAGCTTGCTTGCTTATGGCAGAGTCTGTAAATAAGCCAGAAAGTTCCCTGATGATGAAATGGAGTGAGAGTCAAGCTGTAGGTAGTATGAGCCATCAAGAGGTTTGGGGTTGATTAGAAAGCAACCCTGAAGGTGAATGTGAAATGATGAAGGTACCAATAACACATCTGTATTGCAGGAAGGAAGTACAAGGTGGAGTTTACTCCCCTTACACCACTTTTTGTGATCTGATTTTCTTACTAAGGTAGTTTGCTAGTTTGTGAGAGCTTGCAAGGGAACTAGGACACTTGTAGTTATGGGTGACAAGAGGGGTCAGCCAGGAATCTGGAATGTGCTAGGTACTGCAAAATTGTCAATAGTGATTCATATACAAAATACCAGAGAGATCCAGGAGAATCAAAGACTACAGGAATACAGATTTGGAGACTCCTTTCTTTTACAAGGAGCCACATGGAACTGACAAGGGGTACAAGTTACTCCCAGGGAAGTTCCATTTGATCAGAAGAGGAAATTGTTTTTCACAGTGAGAACAATCATTGGAATAATCTTCCCAAGGAAGTGGTAGATTCTTCAGTTTTAGCTGGACAACATTCTGGGACATCTAGCCAAGATCATGCTTTGCCAAGAAAGGTTGGATCAGATGATTCTTGAGGTTCCTTTCAACTTTATATTCTATGATTCTGTGATGCACCATTTTCATGAAATCAATTCTTTGTTCTTTGAGCAACCTGCTTCTGCTGTCAGCCAGCTTCCAGCTTCCTAGAACTTGTTGGCAGCTCAGCATGCAGCAGGCAGGCATGGGCTTCTTCCAGGATTTACTTATATGAGGAGATTAATCCCACATGTTGCAAGAAGGAAGGCAAGGAAGCATCTTGTTGTATACACATTGTGGTGTGTTCTTCACCCATAATAAAGAGCTAAAACTTTAGCCTTTATTTGCTTACCCTATCAGGAAAGCAGATGCTGAGGAGACCAATGGAAACTTCAACTCCTGTTAATAGAGATGGAGTCCCATTTCTCAAACAATCCTCACGCAAACTCATATGATTGTAAAAGGAAGGTGCCAAATTCTTCCCTTCTCTCCAGCTGACCCCAAAATCTGCCACTTTCTTTCTTTTCATTAGGCTTTTTGTTTGTTTTGAGGTTCCTTTGTCACTTGCAGAAAAAGCCGTTTGAATAATGTTTTACAATGCATCTATTAATCAGCTCCCTTCTCTTTCATAAAGAGGAGTAAACATGACTGAAAATGAATTCTGCTTGCATTTTAAAGAGCAAAGGCTTTGAGGGATTCTGCTACTTAGATGCAGCCTACATAATGTGACGGAGAGGTTGCAGTAATTAGTGTTCTCTTTCATTAAATATGTAACTTGGTGAGGTTGTTTTCTTTTTCTTAGAAAAAGCTCATAGCCTGTAATGAAGACCATTTGTATGACACAAAATGTTTAAATAGTGCTTCAGTAAAGTGGATGAGGATATCATTTGTGACTGGAGTATTTTGCTTTCTTTGAATGACAGGACAAAAACCCCCAGGCACAATGGGGGAGTGAGACTGGTAGAAGGCACATGGGAAGCACCAGTTAAGGCACAGGTGTGTGCTCCTGGCTAGTCCTGTTACCTTACCTTAGCATCTGACCCATCCTGATAGTGATAGACTACTCTGTGGACTAAAGAGTGAGCCCTCAGAAAGCAGGTGCATATTTGCTCATTGTTGATGGTATTCAGGATCTTCTGGTGTCCTGACTTCTATTACTCTGGCTTATCCACCCCTGCTAGAGCCTATCATATGGATTTAAAATAATTAGGAAGCATAATAATAAAATAGTAGGGAGCATAATTAGAACAGGGCAGCATTATATGAGCAGTTCATCTCAGGGAGGAAGAGGAGAGGATCTGATGGACCTGTTTAAGAAGAGCAAGATTCTTATTTCATGCTGCAAATGTATAAAATAGATTTAGGAGGAATGGTTTTGGTTAGAGCAGTAAATAATAAGATTTGGACATCCTGAAACAGACAAAAGACAAGTTTAGAGAAATTAATCTGTGAAAAATAATTAGATATTAACTTCTTAGGAAAATGCTTTTCTCTATCACTTTTATAATTCTCTATTTTGTTTTCAATTGTACCTGTAAGAAACATGCTATTTTGATGCTATAATGTGCGTGTTTCTTCCCAGAACAGTAGCATGAAGCTTCCTCCGAAGTAGAAGCACTGTGGCTGTTTCCTAGAAATGAGGCTTCTTTTTCCACTGCTAGTTATTCTGTCATGTCTAAAATTAATTCTGACACAGTTCTGATTTATATTCTCTTTTGGGGTGGGGGGCGTGGTAAGCTCAGTTTTGGGTGCTGTTGAGTAAATAAGAATACATCAAATGATAAACAACACAAAACAGTAACTCTAATTAGTATTTATTTTACAGTGTATTCTATTTAATTGCAACTGGAGAGAAAGACTGCCTTGCAGCCATAAATTGCAGCCTCCCTGGGTTATACTGGTACTCTAAGATCTTAAAAAATTGTTCTTTTGGCTATGAAAATGTTATCAGAATATTTCTGTAGTACTTTGTACCTTTAATAAGAGTATTTAAAACAAAAAATCAACATTAATACAAAATAAAAAGTCTCATGTGGCACTACAGTTAAAGTTTTGCAATTTTGCTTTCAAATGTGTACTAATGGCTCTGAAAAATTGTGTACGGACTTGCTGTTAAAGTGCTTAAACTTAGGAATTCCTATGCAGAGAGTCTGTAAGTTTCTGTCATTGTTGCATGTTCTATCATAGTAAAGGCAAAGTTTTTTCAATTAACAGACAATCTGCATTTAAATGGTTTGCTTTTCTTATAATGCACTTATCCTTCTATGTGAAGAATTTTAAAGCAGCTTTACCTAGATCATTCTTTAATCAGTTAAATTAATTCAGTAGACATCTAATTAAAAAATAAAACAAAACAAAACAAAGAAAACCCACAACAAACCAAACTGCAAACATAAACACAACTTCAGTTTATGTAGAAACAATGTAAGCAATAGCCTGGGATCCCTCTGTTAGAGTATAATAGAAATGCCCAACTGATTTCAGGAGCATAAATTTCAATGGAAGACTCGAGCATATGCAAAGTAACATCTTCAAAATGTATTAAGTAATTCAGTCTCATTGAAATATAACAAAAATAATGCTTTGATGCAAATCCTGTTGCATTCATGAGATTTTACATAGTCTTTTGAAAACTTGATTTTCATTAGTTTCTGTGTGAAGCAAGAGATTTAAGGTAGAAATTTACCCCAAGCCCAGACTGCGGGATTCAAATTATCCACAAAATACAATTTGTTTGAAGTGGGGACTCTCCAGTAAATCCAATCAATCAGTATTTTTCTCTCTCTGATTTCAAATGTGTTGCAGTAATACTTTATTAGTATTTAATACTTTATTAGTTTTCAGCAGTTCCCAAGAACTTTCAGTGGATTTTCATTCAAAGTATAAATTATTGTAGCACTTCTGAAACATATAGAGGTAGGCTAAGCTTGTGCTATTTAAGAAAGAAATTTTGTAGCATTAGAAAAAAATGAAACAACTGCTTTTTCTCTGGCATCTTGTGTTTCCCAGTGTCCAGTACTTTAGTCTAGGAAATAATAAGAGCTTTATAATTGAGGATGTTCATTCTACTTATGTCGGTCACAGGCATCTTGAATGAAGAGTATCAAAGCATTTGTCAGATCACTGCAGGATAAAATGCTTGTACAATGGAGGTATATCAGGCATCCTGTTCCCCCAAGCAGATTTCTTTCTTGCTGCATTTTGGTCCTACTGCAAGATCTGTAAAAGCAGTGCCGGCAAATCTGCAAATAAAGAATTACTATAATCTGATCTGGGTGCAACAAAAACCAATCAGGCTGTAACAAAACATTTCCTAAATCCTCTGAATTTGAGCAAGATTTAATCCTTGTTATTTCTGTAAGATGACATCAAGCTGCTTTAAAATGCAGTTGCAATGACTTAGTGGGTGATAATGTTGGAATGGGTGCATTTGTTTTTGAATCATCACATAACAGAATGAGGCACTGTTTTTAGGCAATAATAATGGCAGTCACTGAGAATCTCCAGATTTTTCTGGACTAGCGTTTCCCTCTGTATCTTTTCCAGCAGAAAGATGCGTGTGTGACTTGATTTGTTTGAGCTGCTACATTGCCATGGAACCTCCCTGTCCTTTTCCCAGCCCTATACATAAAATAGAAGCTGATACTGAAAATTCGCGGAGGAGACTTTCCTAAAACCAACAGCAATGAAGAGCTGTGTAACAGACTTGAAGCTTGCCTATCAAAATGCTAATTTTTTTTTTTTTTTTGGTTAATCATTTTCACATTACAAACTTTTGGTCAGTTCTATTTTGGTTCATTGTCTGTTATAGAATTTTGTTTCTAAATACATTTTATATTTCCAATACATTCTACAAAGTCAGAATTATCTGATACAAAAGCAAAAATACAATGTCTTGCTGTCACTGGCATCTGTGAAGCTGGAGAAATCTGTATGCAAATTACCATGAATAGATTCAAGGAGCAGCCTGTACATATATAGAAAAGGAGAGCATAAACAGAAAGAGATTAGAGCCTTGTGGCATATTCTTGATTTGTAAAAATGGTTTTAGCAAAGTGCATGAAAGTTAAAATTATTGGATTCATACTTAAACAAAACCAGCAAATTCAGGTCCTTAGTTTTCAGTGATTAACTGTTGCAAGGTAGACTATTGTTATTACCTGCAGAGCTTGGATGATTAAAAGCCTTATCTAAACTGACCAGGAAGGCAGTTTCTGCAGCACAGGCCTGATACCTGGTCTTGGATAAATTACAGAGAGGAGACTGCACCTCATCTGTTACTGTATTTATGGAAAACTGAAAGCCTGAACATTTTGAGATGAATTTTATCTCCTTAGTTTTCATAGAATCAATTTTTTTTTAATTAAAAATGTTCTTAGTGTTTGGATTTTTTAGGTGCTATTTTGTTGTTGCTGTTTGGTTTTGGTTGTTTTTTATTTGTGTTTGTTTGTTTGTTTTTTAACACCATTTCATTTCGAGAAGTAGCTTTGGAGCTTTTTTACAAATTCTAGTTTTTCCACACTTAGATTGCTTAATGTAATTTTTGGTTTTCCCCCTTCCTTCCCACCCAGGTTTTTGATAAGCAAATAAAAAAGAGTTAAAATACTGCTCGCAGTGTGCAGGGATTGGTGTGAGGGTGGTCTTCCCAGGGAGCACATGTTGTTTTGAGCTCTTACTGAATGTAGTTCTAAAGTTGCTACTGAAACACAGACAATGTATTATGTAGTATGTTATCAGCATCTTTGTCGTCATTACCTGAAGAGTATAGCAGCAAACCAGAAAAGCCATTTATATCTTCATGGAAGGAGACTACAACACATTTTGTGTAAATGTCTATGGGTTAATGAAAGCTTAATTACAGCAAATGAAGAGCACACTTGCAGCCTTCACTGGAGGAAACTAATTAGAAATGGCCAGCCAGAGGAGGCTATAAAGGAACAATCGATATTGTTAAATCGGGGAAAATGGCTCATTTTTATTTTTAAAAGAGCAAAAAGTAAAAAAGTTATGTTAGTGTTGGAAATTACATTCTGGAAAGATGATAGATTCTATTTTCAAGTTTTATAACTGATAGCATGATCTAAGAGTTCCCATTTACTTTCCAATCTTGACCTAAAGCTTTCAGTTTAGCAGGTGTATCAGTGACCCATAGTGATCTAATTTAAGTGCTATTAGAATTACAGCATTGTAATGTGAGGGTATAAATAGTACAAGAGAGAGAACAATTACAACAATTAACCATGGCATGCACCACAGAAAAATCACACTGCAGCAACTTAGAATTCATTTACAGTAGCAGAGAAATTACTGAGTTGTCAAAACCTAGTGCTGTAGTGCTGCAAAGGAGAAGAAACCTTGATAGTATTAGAAGAATGAGATCAAAGAGAAACTTTTTGTGACCAGAGAGGCATACAAAAATAAAAGGAAGTTATTAGGCAAGAATAAAGTTAAAAGTATGTGAAAAATGCTATTTTCTTAGATTTGAGTAAGTAATAATGTGTAGATACTGAATTAAAGACCTCTTGATACAAAGGTGAGACTACGTAAGCCAACTGTAATGGGAGTTTGTCAGTGAGTCTGACATCTCTAGTGACTGACAGTGCAGTAAATGTAAATACTGTTTGAAAAGAACATATCCCTGTGAGAATAAGAATTACGTATTAATGGAGAGGTGGCAAACAAAGCAAGAAATCTCACAGATTTGTAGGTTTAGGTTGGTTTTGTTTCTCATCTCTGTTGCAAGACAACTTCTAGTAAAATAGGTATTAACTAAAGTCAGACTGGTACCATGCTAATGATGAGGAAAGACAGGCAGAAAATAAAATTGCCCACATCACCTTGACATATTTGATAGATCTGGAGACAGATCAGTACTGACTCAAAGGGTGAAGCCTCCATCTTTTCCATTTTTTGTTTTTCTCCATATTTTCTTTTTCCTTTTCTTTTTCTTTTCTCCATCTTTTTTGTTTCTGAAGCCTCATCTTTTCTTGGATGACCATTTCCAAATGGTCATCCTCCATACTGGTGGATACCTCCATACCAGTATGATAAATACATGAGTATTTCAAAAGGTGTAATTTTTCTCAGAATTAGTGAGTTCCTTAGTGCATGGTTCTTGTACCTGTTTTAACCAGGTCTTAATAACGGAATGAGTAAAAAATTGCTTGTGTCCTAGTTGGGGTTGTGTCATGCTTTCCCCCCTGCCCTCTTGATGAAGTTAGAATTGCACTGAGCCAGCCTGGCAGAAGGCAGGCACAGGGAACAGATCAACGTGTTTGAACAAATGATAGGAAAACATGTGCAAATGAAGTGTGCTCAGAAGGCATATTAAGCATTGCAAACAAAACTACTGTTCTGGGACTAGGGTAAGGACAAAATAAAAATTACTACAGTAATAAGCTGTTCCAGTGAATTCACTGTCTATTCACTTTACATTCCAGTGAAGTCTACTGAATGTGGCTGGTTAATACCCTGTGGAAGCACATTGTGGTACCTTATACAGCAAGAAAACCATGTTGTAGATTGTATATTCAATACATGAGGCAAGAAATGTAAGGGCAGATATTTATACCCTTATATTATGAATAAGGATAGAAAAGGCATAGAACCAGACTGTGTGTGTGGCAGGGGTGAGAAGGGCACAATGTGGAATACTCAGCTGCAGAGGCTGATGTGTTTTCATCGTGTGATTATTAGTGCTAGATTCAGAGGCTGCTGTTATTCTACTCATGGAATACCATCGCCCAAGACTACCACACAGTTTTTATACTCCCCGAGTACAAAGTGGGATATAAACCTACCAGACAAATACCTGTTTGGACAGACTCTACGTTTCCTTAGCACTTGAAAAAGAGAAGATATGTATGTGGAGTTTCGTAAGTTTTGATGAGATGAAGTGAGCTAGACTTTAGTACATAATAATATCTAAAAATTAACAGAGCTGATAACCAGAAGTCGGAGACACATCATTGCAGGTGGACTACTTGAGTGTGCTAGAAGGCCTTTATAGATTTAATTGCTTTTATGGGTTCAGGTGTGAAACCAATAAGCTTTATTGTCTCTTCAGATACTCGTAGTAAGGTCACAGTGCCATGTTATGTAAGATTCTTTCCCTGATGATGTTTCCCTCCTTGTTTTCTCTATTACTTTTTTTTTTGTTTGTTTTGTTAAGATCATTGGAGTTGACAATTCTTTTATTATTGCACTCAAAATTACACTCTGTTTTTCTTAACTCTTTGGGGCCCAGAACAATGTGATAACTTGAGAACCTTGCTTTTCATTTGAAAAAGTAATTAACTTTTTAGCCTTGACAATTTCAGAGAATTTTTTGAAATTGTAAGGTAAAGACTGAGTAACTATAAAATCCATTTATGAAGTTGTAAAAAATTTTAAAATATTAGCATGATATTTTTCCTTTTTATGAATTTAAGATAAGCAATGTTATTTTTTTAAAATGACTTCCATGCAAATGGATCTCATGAAACATAGAATTGTAGAATCCTAGAATGATTAGGGTGGGAAAGGATCTTAAGATCATCTAGTTCTAACCTTCTTTCCGTGGGCAGGGATGCCTCACACTACACCATGCTGCCCAAGGCTCTGTCCAACCTGAACTTGAGCACTGACAGGGATGGAGCATTTACCACTTCTCTGGACAACCTGTTCCAGTGCCTCACCACCCTCACAATAAAGAACTTCTTCCTTATATCTAATGGGAACTTCCCCTGTTGAAGTTTAAACCCATTACCCGTTGCCCTGCTGCTACAGTCCCTAATGAAGAGTCAACTGCAGCATCCTTATAGGCCTCCTTCAGATACTGGAAGGCTGCTATGAGGTCTCCACACAGCCTTCTCTTCTCCAGGCTGAACAGCCCCAACTTTCTCAGCCTGTTTTCATATGGGAGGCGCTCCAGCCCCTGATCATCCTCATGGCCCTCCTCTGGAATTGCTTCAACAGTTCCATGTTGCTCTTATGTTGACGACACCAGAACTGTACACGGTACTCCAAGTGGGGTCTCACGAGAACAGTGTAGAGGGTCGGGATCACCTCCTTTGACCTGTTGGTCACGTTCCTTTTGATGCAGCCCAGAATATGATTGGCTTTCTGGTCTGCAAGTGCACACTGCCGGTCCATGTTCAGTTTTTGTCAGCCAGCACCCCAAGTCCTTCTCCACAGGGCTCTAGTTCACTTCTCTGTCCAACCTATACCTGGGATTGCCCCTGACCCCAGCATATCTATGTTTCCTTTGTAACAAGTATATGAGCATGTGGGGTCATCCCTATAGTTAAGTGTAGTCTGCATGGGTCCTGTCTGTTTAATATTTTATGGGTGCATCATGTATTGGACTCTCTGAGAAGTCTCTTGGATTCAGATTTTCAGGGAAGAGTATTTGAAGTGAAGCATCTTCCTGTCTAGGTGCAGTCATTCATATTTACTTCTATGAAAAGTTCTAATTCCACTTCTGGATTTCTTTCAGGGTTGAGGCAGTATAGAACATCTCTTGACATCTGCTCCTTGCCAGAGAAACATTATTTTGTATTTGTTGGACTAATTATTGTTACAAGCTTGCATAGTAATACCATTCCTGGAAACACTGGCTGTTGGATCTTGGCGGGAAACATTCCTTATTTCCAAATTTCTAAAGTAAAAAAAAAATAAATAATTCTGTAATATGCTTATTGAAGGAGTATATGCCTACGTCTGACTTTACTGCATTTACTGCCCCTGCAGAGACAGAAATCCGTTTGTTAATGTCACCCAAATTCACCTTGCTTAGGAATAAGGCACAGTAACTCAGAAGTAAACCTAGTAGTGTTAAGGTTCACCTTTTATGTAATCCTGGCATAAGCTTTCACAAATAAATGCCTAGCTGCCTAACTTCTCTCACTTAAAATCTGTAAGTAGTAAAGCTGAAGTTTCAAAGCAATGTATTTTCCCCTCTGTTCTGAATAGCTGTTGTACAAAACTACAAGGGCTTGTATTTTTTAGGTTACCTTTTGTAACACAAATGCACTTGCTTGTGATGACACATTCTATAAAGTTATTGGGCAGTGTAATTTCCTTGTCTTGGTTTGCTCTTAGTTAAGAGAAAGTGAATGTTACTAGTAGCTCTACTTGGTGACATTTGGTCTTGAAAACTTAAGTATTTGACTGCAGTCAATTTCCCAGTCAGGATTTCCCATACTGCCTTATACAGGGCTGTTAAACTATTTATAGGAATTGTTGTTCAGCATAACAGCAAACATCTGTGAAACACACCATGTACAGTTTGGTCCAGCTTTTTAAAGAGATTAGGTGCTTCCAGAAGGACCTGGGCCCAAATGCTTGTTTAACTGCATAAATATTTCAACTGTGTGATACTCATGTGGCATATTGGTGGTCATACATCAAGTATCATTAATATAGTCAAAGAGACTGGCATTGAGAAAACCTCTCATATGTCCCTTGCCACCTGAGAATAATGCCAATGAATAATAATCATAGAATCAACCAAGCTGGAAAAGACCTTTAAGATCATTAAGACCAGCCTCTACCCTAAGATTGCCAAGTCTATCACTAAACCATGTCACCCAGGGCCTCATCCACACATTTTTTGAACACTTCCAGGTATGGTGATTCCACCATTTCCCTGGGCAGCCTGTTCCAATGCCTGATCACCCTTTTGGTGATGAATTTTTTCCTAATACCCAATCTAAACCTCTCCTGGTGCAGCTGGAGGCTGTTACCTCATGTACCTATGGTAGTAGGTACAGAATTTTCAGCACAAAGTTTTATGCAAAGTGGTATAATTTCCTCCATAGGTTAAGTTGTCTAGATCGATGCAGCTTCAGTTCAGAAAGGATACCTTTTTTTATTTCCTGTAAACTAGATACTGGCTACCTCGAAGACATGACCATATGTGCTGTATGCAGTGAATACAATTGAAAAATACACAGTTTTGAAGAAGAGGCTTGAATTTGCATCAAAGTCTAAAAATCTTGACATCCATCTCTCTTAAATGGATATTGGGTGTTTTAGTGCTATTTGATATTACGATACTGTTGAGGAGGTTCTGTAGCGACCTATTTGATTGTAAATTAGTCTTTCAAAAATTATTTAAAAATTTTAAAGTGTTAAATTATTTACTGTCCTTTGTAGTTTGTTGGAGCAATTACAATATATTTTATATCACTCAGGAGATTTCCTTTAGAGAATAAATCGTATTTATCTGCCTTCCATTGGCACATATAAGAAATACAACAGAAGAAACTGCCTAGGTCATAAACCACCAACTGTTCAAGACTGGCTCCGGGAAAAATCACCATAAATGCTAATTGATAGAGAAAGAAACATGTATGTAGCTTCCAAGCAGAGGAATTCACAATCTGTAGTATTGCCCTGGAATACAATTCAAGTTAGCCAGTATAGCTCAAATTTTCAATATCATATACTTAACCTAATATATTAGGAAATGACAGACCAGGAATTTATAATCTCTGTATTATTACAGAAATTATTCTGCAATAACCAGTACATTCAGAAATAGTAAAGAATTCTGAACATATAGGAACAAATTATTAAAATGAGGAGTGAAATTAAGCTGGTCTGGATGGCAGCCAGCATCTTGATTTGAAGTCGTGTGGCCACCTCTAGCCTGGTGCTGAGCTCATTAACGTGTGTTCCCCTAACCTTGATTTGATGACTTTCAGTCAGCTCCAGCCTGACCAACCTGTCCAACCTGTCTTGCACCTATGTATAGAATTTCACATCAATATAACCTTATGTAACCCTTCTTTTAAGTGTCAATAGTATTACAAAAAGCAGTGTGTGTGTTTGTATATACATGTATGGAAATAAAAGAAAGTGTATATGTAAATATTATATATTCACAAATAGATAATACAGAATTCAGTTTTGGAATATGAAAACAAGTTTTGATTTCTGGGCTAATGTAAATCTCAAAAAGGGTTGAAATTATGGCATAACAATGAACTAGTAGTTTTGAGTTTGCACTAGGTAAAATGAAAATCATAAAATATTTAATCTCTTCTGTTTTAGCAATAAAGTGAGTCACTAATACTAGTTGGTGTTTAAAGGAAACAGTATGTATGCTGCTAGGTGCTGCAACAGGCTAAAGAAGTAAATATCCTTGCTTTTGACAGCAGTTAGCAGTCTGCATGATAGGGTGCTATTTTTTGGCTCTTCGAGAATTACAAAGTTAGGCAGATGTGAAGGATCACTCATGAGACGGAGATTCTGAGTACTCTGTATCCATAATTTCTTGAAGCACTGGAAATCTGAATAAATTTTGTGATACACCTATGGATTTCCATTTTGTTATTCATACTTCAGCATGCTTTAGATACATTTCCTTGTATCATTTTTTAGTCATAGCACTCATGCTTGTGGAGGTGATGGCTGGTCACAGAAAGGAGTCTGCTGTATTGTATACTGGGACTGATATACATGAGTATCAGTGTTAGGGACAGGAGATGGCACTGTCACTAAAAAGGCAAAAGTAGGGATTAATTTCAAAGCAGTTAACTGAAGACAGAGAGCACTGAAGAGAGTCTGAATGAGTTGGAACTTGTGAAAGAAGTCAGTCAGCAAATGTCAGAGACTGAACAGAGTCTGTCTGTAGGAAATACTTGGTGATACCATCTGTGTTCTACATTTTGTTGCTTATCCCCTGCAGTTCCCTTTAACAAAACCTGTGTGGATGAGTGGTGAGGCAGTGTGAATGATATGCTGTAATAGATGTGTGATTCCTAGTGTTTGGGAACAGGCCTCCTGATGTACATAGCAGGCAGCCTCAGTAGCTCTCTTCCATTCTTGCACTCTGCATTGCTCTAAACCAGTCTGTTGTGTAGGACAAAGCATATTGCTGTACAGAGGAAACCTGGATTCATAATGGCTACTGGATGCAACTTACAGTTATTGAAAAGACTCATGTATCCTGATAGAAATGTTTGTGCTATAATTTCTAGTGTTCTGTCTGCAAATAGTATTAATAGTCCTGCTTTTTCATGTGAAAAAGATTATTAACTATTACTGGAGTAAATAAACACAGGAAACGTTATGATCAGCTCACCATTAACGGGGTTTGTTGCATCAGTATAACCTGCAGATGACAAAAATGGCTACAGAGAAAAGTTATCCTTGGTACTAAATATTTAGGCTTTATTATTTATTTACACTTCATTAAATAGAAGATTTTTATTTACTGCTGTTTGAATAACAGAAAAATACCTACAGCAACAAGCCCCATTTCAAAATGGTGAACTATAGGGGTTTTTTTGGGGTGTTTTCCCCTCCCTTACCAGGAATTCAGTGTCCAATCTCAAGAAAAATGTGGTTAAATTACTTTTTTTTTAACTCTGTATTAAAAATCAGTGCTAGCTTTAGATTTAGTTATAACTCTATTTAAGTCTATTTATTAACATTTCTAAAAGTTTATCATCTTCTTTATGCTCTCAGGGAGCACTTGATCAGACAACTTATAGTCACTGAATTACCAAATGGTATAAATAATATGATATTCCAGTTGAAAGGTGAATAAAACACTAGTTCAGTTCTCTATAGGTAAAATAGAAACACAGTTGTAGTAATCTTCATAGCAACAAAGAGGATTTTATCTACTAAATTCTCATAGAATAATTAGTAGATTTGGATGAATTACTGATTCTTTGGATGAATGGCTGAACTGGAAAATGAAGGAAAAACTTGAAGGAACTGGAACAGCAAGGTTCTACGTTTGTATGTGTGGTTTTGTTTGTGTCTACCCCAGTTGAAGAAAACCTATCCATTAAAGTCAGCTGGAAATACATTTTTCCATCTAAAGAAAAGTGTTCTGGGGTGATTTACTACTTTGGGGGTTTTATTGTGGTAATTCAGGTCATCTTGTCAATGAAGTCTGTTGTTTCAAAAAGAAGAGTCTAAATGTTTTATTTAAAAACTATTAAAATCACATGGGTTTTTTTGTTTCTGGTTTTCTTTCTGTTTTTTTTTCTCCTGAAAAAAACAAAAAAAAAAAAGATGAGTCAAGATTGATTCGTGTCCATGAAGACTTTTGCTTCCTACCCAAAATTATTTTTCATGTGAATTTAGATTTTCTTAGAAATTATTACAATAATTGTTTCCTGGCTGTTCACTGACTATTGACTTTTAGCTTCAGTTTTCAGTACAATCACAAGATGTTGTGCAATGCCACAGTTCTGCACACTTAGGGCATAGACAAAACTTTTGCTTCTCTGTTGTTTTGGTTTTTTTCTTTTTTTGTTTTTGTTTTTCCTATGCACGTCTGTAACATTGCATAAATAATTAAGAATGCAAATAATTATCTTCACACTTTTCCTTTCTTTCTCCACACCCTCTGGACTCCCATTTGTTGAAATATAATTAACAGCTAGCTAATTTTGGCAGAAATTTTTCATTTTGAATTGTAAATCGTGGTAACCCAGGATTCAGGGAGTTGTTTTGTTTGCAAAATCCCTTAGCGCAGGAGAGGTTGTAGAGTGGAATTTTACTGGTTGTATTTAAGAATAAGGCCAACTGAATATAAGATGTGTTGAAAGTAGAATTGCTTGAGAATTTTGAGTGCTAAGGATTTATAAATTTTTAACCAAAACACTGCATGCAATGCAAGATATTCAGCAAATAAAAACAGTTCCCCTTCTCTCTTTCAAAGTTTTCTGTTGCAAATGTGCAACATAATGTTCTCTGAAGACATAACAAACCAAGTATCCCTTTAGGCTTAATTATATTGATAACCTTGTTTGAGCCAGCTTCTCAGTTGTCTTCTAAGATTATGGTTGCTTCACTTAAAAACAGTTCCATGATCACGTAGTAGGTATTATGACATGCCCACTGCAGAAAGCAAAGGCTATATGGCTGTTATCTTCACCTACTCCCCTTGTGCTTCTGCTGTGGCATCTTCGTGTTTGTCTTGATAAGACTATAGGCAGTACAGATGTTACATTGAATGGTCACTAAACTGCAAAATACTGCTTCTTTTCACAGGTCTTACTACATCAACACAGGGCTTATTGTGAAATCAGAGATGTATTTTATCAACACGTCAATTTTATACCATTGCAGTTACTTTTATTGTCTTGTATGTATTTAAATTTATTTTTTTTTTTAGACTGAAAATTTTTTTTTTGGCTCTTCTTCAGTTATGCTCAGGCTCAAACTGGAGAATTTACAAAGTGATCAGAGTATTAATAATAGGCACATAGTCTAGGTGTATTGCTAGGTACTGGTAAATTATAACACCTAAACATGATACTTCTTCACACTGCAAACAGCATTTGTTCTCTCTCTAGCTCTTTTTATTCATTTGAATGTAATTTTAGGATATACTTTGGTTATAATATTCTCAGGGTACAGCCCTGTGAGCATCCCATTCCTTTGCCCCTATGACAGCTATCATGTTAGAATTACGTTTGAGCTCCCAGTGGAAAAAAGGTTGCTGATTCTCCTTTCCAGGGGGATGGTGAGCTGTAAAAGAACCCTTGAGAGAGATAATTACCATTTGTCAACAAACTAAATTGGTGATCTAAGTAAACTAGCAAAATCTGTGCCTCATATCTTCTAAATCTCACTTTACATGAACCACTTATTATGGCAACAAGTAATGATCTTATATGGATGGCAGTGGTGAAGAACTGCCCTTGTATTGTTGTGCATCTTGTGTTTCATTATCACAGTATTGGGGAAAAGCACTATCAAGTGATCATATAGCAAAGTTAACAGAGGCTTAATCTCTTTCATAAATTGCCATGGAAAAGAGATATCTTTTATGCATAGCTGTGAAAAATATCATCTCCCAGTGTTAAATGATATGTTTCAAGTGAAACATGGCACTCCAAAGCTCTGACATTCAAAAGGCATAAAAAAATATCAGGGTTCAGTGGTTTGAAAGTAATCCTAGCCAAGGTATGTGAATGCCAGCTTGGAGATTGTTTGCATTAGCCACTATTAGGAACACTTCTGTGTGTCTAGCTCTTTTTGATATTTCTAGATCTTGCAATTATATCTTTGGTTTTAGGTTGCTATGGCTGCCATAGATTTTGTGACATGAAAATGTGCAGAAAACACGAGCCATTTCACAGATGAGTAGCAAAAACTTCATTGTGTGTAGCACAAGTAGGTGTTTACCTACTTAAGCCAGCAATTGTCCAGGAAAAATAGATGCAAAGAACATTTTATCCATTTACTTAATGGAGGTACTACAGAAAGGAATAAGGAAATTTAATTATAAAGACTATTACCAATTTTAAATGTTTACTCTTACTAACTGCTGTGGTGTTTGCCTATGGCTCCTTTGTGTAGGAGACATTTGTGCTGTGCAAAAAAATGATGTGTCAAAAGTATTACGTACAAGGTAAAATTAAGATTATAGGCAATGTTAGTAGTAAAATGGAAGTCAGCAGGCACTTTTGGAGACTGGGTATCCCATTTGCCATTAAATAATTCACCTTGCTTTTAATTTTCATTAGGTATAGATTTTGGGGAATGTGATCAAGCAGCTCACTTATACCACCACAAGGAACTTGGGTCATTTATTGATACTCTGACTCTTGCATGCCTTGTGCCAGGCCACGTCTATCCAGAAGGTGAATCCTTGGCAGAGCAAAGAAGCTGTGGAGCTGGGAAGTTCCCCATACTTTACACACAAGTGCCTAGTTGCAGCCCCATTCTGGGAGTTCAGCTGTGATGTGACCCAATACTCAGCATGGGCCATGAGTGCTTGGTGGACGATCTGTTAGAGCTGGTTTTATCAAAGTTCAAATGAATGCTTTCCTTTACTCTTTATTACTTTTTGAAGACATGAGTTATTGCTGTTCTCCTCTTTTCTATGGTGTCCCTCAGTGTTGTCCCCTCCTCTTGTTCTGTAGCTGAATGGTGGTAGTGCCTGGCTCTAGAAATTTTCTAGTGTAGACATAAATTTTATGTAAAATTTTCCTGCCTCCACCTCTCCTTCTTGTCCCTTTCTATTTCCAAGGAAAGGAGGCATGCTCTGAAAAACTGTTTGTGTCATGTACCACAAAGGCTGAATGCCCATTATATTAACAACCTTGAAAACAAAGGAAAAACTGGTGATGTTGCATACATATGAAAATTAATTCCAATTCAGTCTTCTCAGTAACTTGGAATAATCATTACTGACAAAGACAGCAAACCTAAACAATGTTCTTATATAATCATAGAATAGTTTAGGTTGGAAGGGACCTTCAAAGGTCATCTAGTACAATCCCCCCTGCAATGAGCAGGGACATCTTCAACTAGATAGGTTGCCCAGACCTACATCCAGCCTGACCTTGAATGTCTCCAGGAATTGTGCATCCACCACTTCTCTGGGCAACCTGTTTCAATGATTTACCATGCTTATTGTAAAAAATATCTTCCTCACCTGAATCACCTCTCCTTTGGTTTAAAACCATTGCCCCTTATCCTATTTTTGTAGCCACCTAACTCAGACTGAGCAGGTGATAACAAAACTGACATCTACTCCTCATTCTTCGTTTAAATTAGAATCTGCCTTGTTTTACCTTTCTGTTAGCTCTGGCCTGTGTTAACAATTTTACTGTCTGAACATGGATGAGAACTCCTTGGTTAAATGCAGTATTGATGTCAGGGCAAACTGACAAGTTAATTTAGGATTGCGATACCTTAAATTGCTGAAACCTTTCTCTGTTGTGCTGCTGAACACAATAAATGAATCTTTGTATAAATATATATGTACAGTTTGCTGTTAAGTTTTATGCTAGTTCTCATGGTTGCTCACAACAAAAAGCATATGCATACATGGTAACATTCTGGAATAGAGACCAGAACATCTGAGATGAAATACTTTTTACCTTAGGAAGATATTGTAAAACTTAATCATTTAATAATTATGAAGTGCCTTATGTTCTTCAGATGAAATGTGTTATGTAAGTGTGAATTAGTATTATTGATGACCTTAAGCTGCAAGTTTGAATGCAAGTGAGAACTTTTCAAGGTAATAAATACCCATTACTAATCATAAAGTATGATGAAAAAATTGAATACCTTTCACAGGAGGTAGCAAAAGTATGAACTTTAGCTATGATCTGAATCAAGTATTGTGGTTGAGTCAGCCCAAGTTTATTGTTACCATTACACAGATGTGGGCCAGCAAAGCAGGGGAAACCCTTGTGTAATGGGACAGACAGCAGCACAGAAACTCAAGGTGCGTTCATGTCTGTGGTGCATCCTTTTTTACTGGTGGTATTAGAGATAAGCAGGTATGATGAAGGGAGAGATGATAAAGTGGCAGCCTGCAGCAGTGGAAGCATGCACCTTAAACAAAAGTGGGACACTTTGTTCTTGTTTTGGTTTTGTTGTGTTTAAAGCCATCCATTCATCTAGTTAATATCTATTTGCATTTGGCAATTGATTCTTGCATCCCCCCATTTAATTTCTCTTGGTGATTTAGTAGTTTCTTAAAAATTATTTGGGTAGACAGTTCAATTGAACACTCTATATGATTTCTTCTGTTTTAGAACTCTATGCAGTACAAAAAAATATTCCTTTCCAAAAGAGTCTGTGATCTAGATATGTGCAAGAACTGATGCGAGATTAAAAAGGACGGGTACGAAGAAAGGAAGATCAGCATAAATAGAGCATGGTTTTCCATGAGAGATTTCTTGTTGTTTGCCTTAGACATTGTAGTTAGATTGCAGGCACTACAAGAGGAGTGAATGAACTGATTGGGAGAAAAGTAGATGTCAGAGAGACAAATCCATAAAGGTTATAAATTTCTCATGTATCATTTGTGTGGGATTCATCTGAATAAATATGAGTATCACAAGAAAGATGTATGTACATCTAAGAAAGTCGTCTTAGGCAACCCATGTAATCAGTGGTGCAGTTCGTATGATCAGAAATTAATGTCTGTTTTAAGGTGGGTTTAGCTTGAACCCTTGGCACCTTTTTATTATTGGAATCACACTCAGTATAAGTGATGATAAGCTGTGATGATAAGCTTAGGTGCAGGTACCAACACAGTAGGCTCCTGAAGTTAAATAATATGTTCATGCACATGTTCATGTAACAAATGCCTATCTTTGGTTGCTCTCTATGAGAAGATTGCTAACTATCTAAGATAACAGAAAATAGCTACTACCTTCCTCCACTGCCTTGGTGGCATCTCCTTAAAACCAAGATAAGTGAATATGTGGCAAATCATAGAGTGAAAGTCCATCTTTTCTGCAGGAGGCTCATGTCTCCATGCACAGCACTTCTCAGGTGTGAATTGCTCTGAATCCTGGGGTAAGCCACTGGAGAAATTAAACATACGCACAACTTCAAATGTCTTAGCAATAAAGCTAAAGTCAGTCTAATGCTGGCTAACTTTGTACACGTTTTAAACTAGAGCTCAGTATCTTTCTGGATTCAGGGATAGATGAAGTTCAGTCATCTGTGCTGTATCTGATCCAAGTGTGTTGCAAGTGTAATGACCCATTTGTTCAGTGTTCCTAACACAGTGATACGTGTAAACCGTAAACCAGAAACACTGAAGTCCATATTTAAATGGAATAAAACTTCTTCTAGAAACATTGCAATTCACAAAGCCTTGACACATTGAAGACATCTCCTTTTCACTTATTTAAAAAAAAAAAAAAAAAGGTCCAATTCTGTCTCTTGTTTTTACTAGGAAATGTTCTAACTTCCATGTTTTGCTTGCCTTGTGTCATATAGTTACACTGTATGTTGTTACAAGAATTTGTCTTTTGGTATGAGGCCTGTATTTTGACAGCATCAGGAGTATTAAAGCAAGACTAAATAGAACTAGGGCTCCAAGACCATCAGTTTAAACAGAAAGAAGTCCCCTTAGTCTTACAAAATTCAATACAAGTAAGAAAAATTTAAAATCGGGCTACTTCAGTGACGCTGCTGACTTAGGCCCCATATTGAGTTCCAAGATAGAGAAAATTAGTTTGGTCGTATTGTGAATGAAAGAACAGAATCATTCTTAACTAAGAAATTTTCTCCCTCAAACGAAAAAAAGCCCAAACTTATGAATGGAAAGATTATGCAGCTACTCTTTAATAACTGTTTCTGTTTATGCAGGACCATTTGAAGTGTATGAATCATACACAAATCAGCTAGCATCCAGGCTGCTTTCCTGTTAGAACTATCCTTTTAAAAGTGGTGTGTCTTTCAGCATGAAAATATTATCCGTTTTTCAAATACTTCTACGCTCAACCAGCAGCTGTTCTAAGCAAATGGTTCTCTGATTTCAAATGGGTGTTTGTTTATATACTGCCAATACATGAAGCAGATTTTGCCTTCTGTAAGAATGTTTCTCATCACTAGAGTTGGATGAATGTACAAGATAGGACTAAGGTTCTCCATTCCCAGGTGCTGAACTTAAGAATAAGTAGCACTTTCCTGAACAAACCTCATTTGTCACATTATCATTGAACACTCAGTTGATCCTAAGCCAAGAAGAAGGCAGATCTTAAGCACAATATATTCAAAACTCGGCATTCCTCCTTACAATGAGAGGCTGAAACCAGGAAATTCTCTTCCCATGAAGCCTCTGTGCATTCAGGGGTTGTTTCAGCTACCCTAGTGGTACAAAAGGATTTTATCATTTGAAAACCCACTTTTGCAATGGTAATCTGTGTTCTGCTTTCTCTTACTTAACAGGATGTCTCTTGGCCTTGCTGGATCAAAACAATCCCTTTTGATCTTTGTGAGTGTTAGAATAGCCTGAGAAAGTAAAAGTTTTTCTATGACTTTATATTGAAATTTACCCATACACACATTCAATTGTGACAAAAATAAGGAGTAAAAAATATAAATATTTACACTTAAAATCCTACAGATTGGGATATTTTCTCCAAATCTTTGCAACTTATATTAATGTCCATATAAATCTGCTTATGTAAAAAATGAAAGGCAATAGGAAGTTAAGAGGTTAACATGCGAAAGGTAGCATGTGATGATGACTGTTACTATGTTTCTCAACTAATCACATGACAGAATTTGTAAGTCATACTTTTCCTTTTAAACTAATAGCTTTTCTTTCACATCTGGATGTTTGTATTTGTTTTGGGAAGTAGAACCAATCATCTAGAAAATCTTAGGTTTGTTTTTCATTATTCTGTACTTGCAGGTAATGTTCATATATTCCACTGCAAAGAGAAAAAGACCAAGAGATCAATTCATCCACCTATTCATTTAAGACTAGTTTTGAGGTTAGAATAGTCTGAAAATGGTATCATGTGCTAAAAGAAAATGCATTTGTAAATTCTTTCTTTCCTGCTACAGAACTAGTGTTAATCATAGAAGCACAAAATGTTTGGATTGGCAGAGACCTTAGAGATCATCTGTTACAACCCGCCTGCTGTGGGCAGGGACACCTTTCACTAAACCAGGTTTCTCAAAGTCCTGTTCAACCTGGCCTTGAAAATTTCCAGGCATGGGGCATCCACAGCTTCTCTGGGCAACCTGTGCCGGTAATTCACCAGCCTCACAGTTAAGAATTTCTTCCTTATATCCAATCTAAATCTACCCTCTTTCAGTTCAAAATTATTCCCCCTTGTCCTATCCCTGCATGCCCCTGGAAAAAGTCGCACTCCAGATTTTTTGTAGGCTTCCTTTAGGTACTGGAAGGCTGTTCTAAGATATCCCTGGAGCCTTCTCCAGGCTGCACAAGCCCAGCTCTCTCAGCCTGTCTTCACAGAAGAGGTGCTCCAACCCCAGGTCATCTTTGTGGTCCTCCTCTGGACTTGCTTCAACAGCTCTGTGCCCTTTTTGTGTTGGAGGCCCCAGAGTTGAACACAGTGCTCCAGGTGGGTTCTCACGAGACCAGAGCAGAGAGGGAGAATTACCTCCCCCGACCTGCTGGTGTACGCTTCATTTGATGCAGCACAGTGTGATAATCTTTCATGCTTTTCTCATTCTTACCAAAAGAATCAAAAGCAGCATTAGAAAAAGAAAAAAAGCTGCATCAAAATAAGCGTAAATGGCAGGGGGGTTAGAACTAGATGGTCGTTTCCAACCCCAACCGTTCTAGGATTCTTTGTTCTTATTAGCATCTAATGTAATTGGGGGGGGTTGGTTCCAATCTCTTCTTGCATTGTCCGAGTGGGAGATTATCTCCCAGTACATAGATTTTGAGGACATACACAATTCTCCGTTTCAAGATAATTAATTCTATTAGAATCTCTCAGGCATGAGCACAAATGAGTTACACAGGTCTCTCAGTGTTATAATTTTCACATGTATATGTAATATATGTGCATTTAAGTATGGGAACACAGTGATAAGGATAGTTATATCTGAAATGACTTTTAATTGCATATATGCATTAGTGAACAGTTTCTGTGTCTTTCTTCTTCATCCCAGATATTTTTTTTATTTATTTTATTTTTAAATTCATTAAATAGTGTTCTAGTCTAGTTGATATCAATGGAACTCAAACATACTGAAACTCTGAATGAGGGAAAAGACATGATCAGCCTCCCAGGAAAACAAATTCACCTCACTGAATGGTTGGTGTTTTCATATAGGGACTCTTAGTTAATAACACAACTGAAAATTTTCAGTCCAGGATTTTTCTTTATTTGACATCAGAAAATTCAGCCATCAGTAGGAGCCTAGCCTTTATTTGATCCTTTCTTACATTTACACACTACTTACTTTTTTTCTTTTAAATAAAGTGGCTTTCATCTGAGAAGAATAAATAATATTGTTCTCCTGTATCTCTGTAATTATTTTTACTCTTGCTCTTACTGCTAAAGTTCACATTCAAGGTCGATTGCCTTTAACTACTGTAGATTCCTATCTTTGTCCTTCACTCCTGTAACTCTCTTTGATTTCTTCAAGTTGCTAATGTATGCTTTCAGATACCTTAGAATTTAGTTGAGAACAGCTCTTCTTTGCTGCTGTTCTGTATTTCCCTTCCAGCCTCCATCTTACCTTTCATTTTTCCTCATTGCCATTTTGCAAGCAGTGTAAATGTTAACAGCAGATCTGATTATGACCCATTTTAAGGGGAAACTGTATGTGTGGGAAATCGATGAAACCAGCTGCCAAACCATGACTAACGGGTGCTGTGAGAGGGGGTGGTATGAGAAAGTAAGCAGGGAAGAACTTCAGGTATATTGCCAGTCTACAAAGTCAGTGCTGTATGAGCAAAATATTTTTGAAAGGCTGAAATGCACTTCTAACCATTGTCCTTTGCAAAAGATACAGTTCTCTTTTAAATATTAATCAAATGGCTTTAATTGATAAAGTGCAAAAAATGAATCTTTCTTGATAGATCTTCAGAGACTTGAATCATGTCCCCAGATGTACTGTATTCTTAATTCAGTCAAAATCTCAGTGCAGTAGGCAGGTCTGTGATATACAGCATTCTTGTCTCTCTTCTCTCTCTGCTAACTCTTTCCCCCCACCCCCTCCAATTTTCTAAGTCCATTTCACAGATAAAAAAGGGAAAAAAGTGGAAAAGTTAGAAATTTGATGAAAATTATTTGGAGCCAAAGATATGTGGCCAGCAGTTTCATTTGAAGGCTACTCAATTATAAATTCAGGTGGTACTCGCTATTGCAGGGCAAGTGCTAATGAACTCATTTGGTATTCATGAGAATGTCAATATCTATCTATTGGTACAAGTTTCATTGAAATTCAGATGCATGCCTAGGAACATTCAAGAATTATATTAAATACTGCAAGCAGCCAACTCTTCCTAAGTTAATTAGTAGTATACTTTTTGAAGAAAGATTTTCATCTGTTGTAAATCTTTAACAGTCAATGAAGTTATACTGTGGATCTGACCAATTGCTTGTATTAAGCTCTAGGCACATACTGGAAAAAGAGCCTCCATTACACATAGAATTAATTACTACTTACAGGAAAAAAAAGGACATAAGGTAGGAGAGGAATTGGTATGGTTGTGGCTGCTGGAGGTTCAGGTTCATTAAGAAACTGAAGCAGAGCTTGAGTTACCACTCTGTAATTTGTAAGAACAAGGGTCATGGAAGTAGTAACACCTGAGACAGCTTACTTGGTTCATAGTTTTGTCATTGCAACACATCACTCGAGTACTACAGGCACTGAAACCAGTTTAAGATAGGCTGGAGCTCTGCTTACATGCAAAAGGTACTATGTGAACCTTTTGTGTCTTAGCAGGAATTAACTTAAAATCATGGAATTCTGAATAACTTATGGAAACTAAATTGACAAACCATCTTGGAATGTTTTCTCAGTTACTTGAGAGATTTATTGTTTCTATTTATTTTCTATTCATAATACCCCTGCTATCCACCTTTCAGTTTCTACTGAGAAATCTGATATTTGATATTGTATGTCCATTTACTCTTGTGCTCTGTTTTAGCACCACCTATATCCATTATTCATGAAACCACACTTCAAGGGCTATGTGGTATCAGGCTCAACTGAGCTTTGCAGAATAGTTTTGGTTTAAGAGACAGTCCTGTTTGTCTTAAACTACCTTTAAAAGCAAATGTAGACACCTTGTACTTCTTCATGGTAATAGTTTAATTGAAGATCTAAGAGCTATAATGTTTACTGTGTTGTATTCACCTTTTCAATACAGGCTGAACTGAAGTTTGCTGTCAATTACGAAGATAAGCCATGCATTTTAATTTTTCTTCACTTTCTTATGTGCACTGACTTGGTGAAGGTAGATGTGCATTCTTTTGCAATCATGGGAAAGTATATTCCTTTTAAAGTCTTGCCTCTCAAACATGGATATATGCCAGGGAAAAACTAAAAGCCTCTTCTAAAGTCTGAAAGTTCACAGCATAGGCAAAAATCTGCATACTTGTCTGTCAGATTAAATCAGATTAAACAGTGATCTGTTTTTAAAGTAAACTCAGCGTAGGTCTCTGAGGTGCTTTAACTCTATTTCACAAATGCCCCCCTTATTAACAGCAGCAAGTTGTGTTTTTTCAAGAAAGCTGGTTTACCTTTTGATACAATCTGGATTGTAATCTAGTTTGTCTCTGTGTAGTACTGTACTCAGCCTTACTTCAACACCAGCTGTCTGCACATCATTCAACTAGATGTATTCAGGAACCATTTATACAAAATCACAGAATAATTCAAATTGGAAAGGTCTTCAGAAGGTGTCTCATCTAAATTCTCACTCAAAGCAAGGCAAACTATCAAATCAGACCAGTTACTCTAGCTATTCAAGTTATTCACTCTGATCTTGCAATATCCTACAAAAAAATAACTTTTACTTTCCAGAATTCTTCTGATACAGGAGGTAACTATGTTTTTAAGTCAAGATTTTCAAGGCTACCTAAGGAATTTGGATGCCTCAGTGGGCATCTGTAGATTCTCTGATTTTTTTTTTTTTATTTTTTTTTTCTTTTATAGCATAGTATCCAGTTATAAAGTCTCAAGGTTTCTATAGTAACCAAATTGAAGGTAAATCAGGCCTTACAGTGAAAATTATTACAGTTCTATAACAGAGTATCCCCCATAGATTATCTCAATATGGTCTCCATAGCCTCATCGAAGGGTAGTTTGATAATCTTGTTGGGGTGCAGTATAAAATGTGATCAACTATGTTATCTTATTTGATATAAACTTGATACGTCAGGAACAAATGCAGTTTGGCTTAGTAAGCCAATATGTATTTTTGAATGATTCTTCTTGTGTCTTAAAATGTTGTGTGACGTTAAAATAAATTGAAAGGGATAAGTTAAAAAAGACCTAACAGACCTAAAACAAAATAGGAATTGTAGATACCTCTTAGATTTTTTTTTTTTAATTGTTGAATGTAACATTTCTAGAAATATGTTTTCTATATCACATTGAATGTAAATAGATTGTTTAGACTATGAAGTAGTTTTAATTTATGAGCTTAGAGATTTTTTACTATTCAACCCATAACAGGAATACATCCTAGCTCTAAGTGGTAAATGTGGATCTATGGGCATCTGTATGGTGCTGATGAGGGGATACCAGTTACATGAACCAACATTTAAGTTCATATTTAGTTGTGTGTATTGTTTGCTTTGCATTTTCGCTTTGGGATAGGTATATCGCTTTTCTATCCTGGCTGTAAAAATGAAAGTCACTGGAATTTTGGCTTCAGCAGGTTGTATACATTTGTGCTTTCAGCTCTATGGAATTCTTCAAGCCTGAGTTTTCATGTTATCAAAACAGATAAATTCTGAAAGTGAATGTAAAAAAATGTTGTAGATTTCACTGCAAATAATGTAAGTATGAAGATGATATCTTCTGGAGTGATATTTCATTACCAGTGAATGTAGATTCCCTGCTGATGTGATATTTTTTTGTTACGGTGTCACTGGGAACACAGTTCTAAACAAAACAACTTCAAACAACAAGAGGGATTATTTGTATGAAAAATTAACTTATCTGAATTTTCTGTATCTTCCATTAAATAAGGAATATGAAATAAGGGTAACAAAGGATACCCTTTGGCTAAGAGAATTATTGAGGAAATTATGTTATTTGTTTGAAAACCACTTGGTGTCTGTATAAAACATTTATAATGGACATTCTTTTACATTGAGTTCTGTGCAAGTTTTAGTTTGTCTCTCTTGTTCCCCTCATCCCTTTTCTTCTTGTGATATAGTTAATATTCCCAAAATTTTCCTATATGGTTAAAATGACTCCAGTCTACTTCTGCAGAGCAGGTAGCTTCCTGTTCTACAAATGTTTATAGCATAATCCCATGCACACATATTTACCACATAATCCATTGCAGAGTTCAAAGCTGCTGAAAGGAAAATCACTGTTGATGAATGGCATATAGCCTGTTTTAATTTCATTTTCAGCCCTCTACCCTAGTGCAGTTTGCTGATTTACAGTAAATCTCATGAAAATTGCTGCATAATATTCTTACCAGCTGTTATTCCATTAAGTGCACATCAGCTTTCTGCTTTTTCTTTTTATTTTTTTTTTTTAATATTTTACATCAGTTGATAGAGTTAACCTGCAGCAATGCACCACTCACTTTCTTTGCCTTACCTCCTTAATGAGCTGGAAAATCACACTTGTAGGGGGAACTAGAGAAGCATGACATTTGGCTTTTCTGAACTTAGATGCATAGCATTGATGCAATAAAATATAGCACATATTTGCTTGGCAATCTATTTTGCATATGTAGCAAAGAATGGAAAATTATTATATTATTTGCTTTGATTAGGTCTATCTACAGAGCTAGCGTATGGTTTTATACAGATAGGGTTTTTTATTAACTGGGACAGACTGTACCTCTGACTGCCTAACGTATTTTAGGAATCAGCAGTTTGCTTGAAAAATAGTCTGTGCCTCTATGAAGTTAATTTCTTAAAAAGCTTTAAATTTTCAGATGCCTTGGAGAAGTGTAGATGGTTTGTGAATTCTTGGAAATGGCAATTGAAAAAAAAAAGTCATTATGGCACTGAGCATGTCACCTTTAGATGCTTTCTGAGAAGAGGAGATGTCTTATGTTACGTTCTGCTAGCAAATGGCATTTTTTTTGCACAAGAGCAATGCTTTTACCAAGGTAGCATTTGCTTAATTTTGAATCTTACTTCATCCATATTTAAGGTAAAAGAGCAGCCTAAATTAAAATTCCTAACAATCATCTATTTCCTGAAAATAGGTAGAAGAAGCTCTAATACTGAAAAATGAAAACAGTTTACCATCCATAAGTAGTTTTTCCATCTCCACATACTCGTGTCTGTGAACCACTGTTGTGCTGGACCTCAAACTGTTTTTGTAAGAGAGATGCACTTTCCGTCACAGTCCAGGCATTCAAAACTTCAATTTATGGTGCTAATAGGACAACAGGCTATGCATATGCTTGCTGTCAGGGCACCAGAAAGCATACAGTTTCCTATGTTTAAGATGCAGGTACGACTTCTCCAGAAAAAATAGTTTGTCAGAGTTGTTATAATCACTACAAGGGTCATTTGATTACACCATGTATCAGAAGAAATTTTCTCAATTAGCTTTGTGTGTCAACAAAATATGCCATGTCATAAATTCTCAATTATTTTGTCAAAGAAGGGTGTTTTGTCATGTCATTTACTATTGGTGGTTAAGAAAACCTATTTAGGCTGACACTGTACTGCCTATATGGACAGGTAACTTCAACTCTACTGTTGAATCATTGTGATGTTCCACAAGTAGAATATGAGGAAGAATTTTATTACAGAGAAGAAAGCATGATTTTCTGTATTTTAAATTCAACATTTATTATTAGTTTATTAATAATAATATTACTATTTCATAGTATTGTTTCACAGATCTAATAGTTCCCTCAGCAAAAACTTTAACACATATATTATTGAAATTACTTTAAGTAGGTCTGAGACATGCTCTGTAATTCTAATTGATTTAAACTTCATAATGGCTTCTAACCTTAAAACATTCTTTTCAGTACAGAGGATACGAAGGTGGAATTAAGTTTAATTTAAAGTACTATTAGAAAGCCTGTGATTCTAAGCCAAAGGTATTGCATAAGGAAGGGAACACAGCCTGCATAGTAAAATTGGGCAGATCTAAACAACCTCCAGTATTTATTTTCTTGTATTTTTAGCATTAAATCTAACATTGGTTCTTGGATCTCATTGTTTGAACAAGAAGATTAGATTTCACACATCTATTTGCCATGACAGATTTAAACCAGCCCTTTATATTCTGTGAAGTGCCAGTGGACAGCAGAGACCTTCAGCATCTAAAATAAATAAATACCAGTACTCAGATACTTGCATAGTTAGAATTTGCCTGTGTCCATTCATTAATTTTTTTTTTTTTGACATTTATGGCACTTTTTTGTTCCCTTTATTTCCCTGAAAATACCTAAAGACATCCAAACTATCACTTATATTTAGCAGAGATGAATATTTACCAGAATGTTTAATGGGGGACTCCATGCACATTCAGCTGAAATATTGAATGAGCTTATTCCTACTGAATTGACATCTGTTTGGGTGTTCTGTCTGGAAAACATGCACCTAATATCTTCATTGTTGAAAAAATATGGAAAGCTCATTGCAACTTAAAGGAAAATGCCAAATATTTCTGCAAAAAAATCCTAGATGTAGGAACTTGATCTTGCCCAAAAAGGAAATGGAAGCACACCATGTAACCATAGAATTTAATGAGCATAGCTCATATTTCAAGTAGCAATTAACCATTCATGAATGGCAAACATAATCATGAATCATGCTGATGAATAATTTTTATTAATGAATAATTTCTTTTTAAATGTTGATCTTTTTAAGAATAAATCCTGAGCACTAAGGAAAAAAACCTTGTCATTTACCATGTTATATATGTGTTAATGATAGTATAGAACAATATGTAAAATTAATTAGTTTTGTTTTCATTAAAAATTGCAAACTAGCAGTAGATTATTAATTTATAACAAGGCATCTGAAAACCTGTGATTATTACTCTTAACTAGAAATGGTAAATTATTTTTGTTAAACAATAATTCACCAGCCATATCTATCTACAATCCACTTTCCATATCTTTTCGTCTTGGTTGCAAATGTGTGATCTGCACCACTGACACTTAAAAGGGGGTGCCGCACTTTTTCTCCAGCCCATTTCCCTGGTCTTTCATTGAAGTACTTGCTAGGGAATGAGGCTACAAAGTGTGAAGGATGAACTTTAACCAACTAAAGGACCCAATGAACACTAACTAAAAATACCCCCCAGAAAACAACCAAACAAATTATAACTTGATTCTTCATTAAATTATGACCATAATTAGGTCTGGCTGAAAAAAAAAAAAACAACAAAAAAAAGCAACAAACAAAACCAACCAAACAAACCCAAAACACCAGAACCTTAACTCTTAAGATGCTATGTATGAAATCCTTGTTCTCCAAATGACTCCAAGTTCACTGAGTCCAAGTCATTGCTGCTTTTTCAGTCTTTTCAGACCAACATTTTCATAAATCCTTAAAGTATTTTAATTTACTGCATTTGCCTTAGATACAGTGATGACAGTTCCTATCAAGTAGTAACTACTTTTGTGCTTATAAGTTTGCTGTATTTTTTTGCATCTACAGTAGTTCTGTCATTTTGAAAGTTACATGCCTGTTGTATTCAAGAAGTGCAACTGTACCATCGGGACAACAAACTTGTCTATGACTTACAATTTTAGTTATATCAAGTGTTAATAGTGATGAAGCTCAGGGACCTTTGCTTCAGGTCAGGCTTTAACATTGTGTCTGTCACACTGTGTACTACAGAAAAGCTATAGGCTCTTTGCCTATGGTAATTAATCCCCTCGGTTAAATTTGAAGCAGCTGGAAATTTGCTACAGGGAAGTGACAATATCTTGAAAGGTTTTTGGTTTTTTTTTCGTTTTGGGTTTTTTTGTTTTAGTCATAACTATTGCTTGTGTCATGTTTGGGTTTAATATGTTCATATAAATAACTATATAAAGCAAGGCTTTCTAATAGATTCTTGGCATATGACAATGTGGAAGAATAACCCTTGATAAGATGGCACTTTCCCTATAACAGTAGTACTGCATGATCAAAAAGATTGTAATTTCATTTTGGTTTCAACTAATATCACTTGGGATTTTCTGTCATAGTCTACCTTTTTCTAATAAAAAAAATTGCTCAAGAGACTTGAAAACCAGAGCAGTTTTCCTCTGTTAAAGAAGGTCAGCAGAGAATTCTCATGGGCTATACATCAGATGACTTGTCTTGGGAGATTACTTGCTTTGAAAGTCACAATAATTTCAAGGTATATATGCCATTACAAGCTGCAGAAGTTAATTTTTGTGATCAGAGAGATTATGCTTTGAGTGTCAGAAGGATGATGGTGTAATAGAACACAGTGAGTCTCCATGCTTGCTTCAGAACTGATTGCTGTTTCTTACCTGTGCTGGAAATTGGAAATATCAACTGACTGGTGAAAGCAGATCTACACTGGCTGTTTTCAGCAGGTTTTCAAATGAGCAATGGGTAATTCTATGTGGTGGCTGAGAGAACACATCCCAGTGGAGTGTAAATCCTACTCAGTAACATGGAGAGAGTTTTAGTTCTTTTCAGTGGGGCTGTGTATTGTCCTACTTGATCAGCTAAGAATTAGACACCTTCATAATAGATATTGTTCTGCCCAGAAGTAGAACAGTATAAGTAAAAGCCCTAATGTTAATCACTGTAAAGACATTCTCAGAAAGATGATTCCCACCCATCTACTGTGACATTCATTAGGGAAGTCAGGTGGGTAGTTGCTTACATAACAGGATATTAATAAGCTCCAAGGACACCTTATAGCAGTGTTCCAGTGCCTAAAGGGGCCTACAAGAAAGCTGGAATGGGACTTTTTACAAGGGCATGTGGTGACAGGACAAGGATGAATGGTTTTAAGCTGAAAGAGGGCAGATTTAGATTAGATGTAAGGAAGAAATTCTTTACTGTGAGGGTGGTGAGGCATTGGAACATGTTGCCTGGAAAAGCTGTGAATGCCCTGTCCCTGGAAGCATTCAAAGGCGGGTTAGATGGGGCTTTGAGCAACCTCACCCAGTGTAAGTTGTCCCTGCCCATGGCAGGGGGATTGTAATAGATAATATTTAAGGTCCCTTCCAAACCAAACCATTCTATGATTAAGTGTGTTCGTCTTTAAAAAAAAAACAAAACAACAAATAAACAATTGAAATCTATATTTTGAAAATCAAAGTGATAGTTAAAAGAACTGAAAGCAGCACAATTCAGAAAGAAGCCCAAGTGTAGTAAGCTTGCTTATTTCTATTCATTGGAGAAACAGGGAAAGCAAGCTATATGCAACAGTCTGGATATTTGTCATTCTCTGTACATTTTTATTAAGCACGTTGTTTAAAAATCTTTGTTATTATGTTGCTTTCAAGAATACTTGTAGCCATACAAAGCCATGCTGAAGAAAATCAGACTAAAAGGATCTGCGTTTTCCTTCTTAACTAAGTGATTTTGCAAATACAAATGTGTCTATGTATTTTAGACTTTATATATAAATAAAAGATTCTATAGATAAAAAATAGTATTTGTATATAAAACATATTTATATGTTTCACATGTCTGCTTTAGTAGGTCTTTAGCATTCAAATTAAATGCATTTGGAAAGCACAGCATCATTTTTTGAATCTCATATCTGAGTATGCATTCTGTCTAGCCTTAGGGCTAGCCTTAGGCATATGTGATGTCTTCTATCTGCTAACTATTTAAATGCAGCATTTTATAGGACAGAAATATTGTTAAATATAATTGAGAAGTGATAGGTCTGGGAGTTACATTTGTCTCTACCAAAGAAAAAAATGTGAAGGAGTCTAAACATAGGTCATGGACCAGAGACTAGAGCAAATTCTGAGTTTTGAGAAATCATGTAAATAAGAAAGGACCTATTTGATGAATAAAAAGCCTAACAGAACATTTAACAGAACTTAGGTACATAGCTCTCCTCAGTCCTGAGAAAATTCAAGATAGGGTATTTAAATTACCAGTGATATTTTCTTTTTTTTTTTTTTTCCCTATGTCACGCTAGCCTGCAGTAATGGCCCTCTGAACAGTAACAAAGTGTGAAAGAAGTTAGATTCTAAATTTAAAATAAAAATATTTCCTGTCACTCTTAATGAGGTTGAATGGAAACTACCATCCGTAGTGAAGGAAGGAAATGGAAACTGATTTGATAACAGTATCTGGAAAGATCTTTTTGTAAATGCTGTTTTAGGGGTTTTGTTCCTACACGTATTTTGCTTCTCTCACGTCCATTCTTCCTTTCTGTTGCTTGCCTTTAATCAACTTAATTACCTTCCCTCCTTCTCTTCTTTGCACTACTTTGTCCTTTTTCTTGTATTTGTGATATTTTTTGTTTTATCCTTGCCTGTTTCTTTCTTACGCCTGCTCTTCAATCTCTTCACTCTTCTTTATTTCCGCTTTTTTTTTTTTTTTTTTTACCTAGGAACTATTCATAGAATCATAGAATAGTTAGGGTTGAAAAGGACTTTAAGATCATCTAGTTCCAGCCCTGCTGCCTTGAGCAGGGACACGTCACTCTTTACCATGTCACCCAAGGCTCTGTCCAACTTGACCTTGAACACTACCAAGGATGGAGCATTTACCACTTCTTTGGGCAACCTGTTTCAGTGCCTCACCAACCTCACAGTAAAGAACTTCTTCCTTATATCTAACCTGAACTTCCCCTGTTTAAATCCATTACCCCTTGTCCTATTGCTACAGTCCCTTATGAAGAGTCCTGAAAGAGGTTGTTATTTTTGCTGTACTTTCAAGAAAGCTGAGTAGGGATGT
>JANHGB010010449.1:607-19018 GCA_026283785.1 Coracopsis vasa
GAATTATTGTCCAGTGATAAAGAGTTCAAGTTTGAAGTCAATTCCAACTTTATCACAGAACTGCTGTATGACATTAAACAATAAAAGGAAAAACAAAAGTGTGCCATGCCTAGGAATCAGGTTTCTCAGCACAGGTTTCATAACTATTGTTATGCAAATGCATCCAAAATTTAAAAAATGTGCACACATTCTGTGTTCCCTTTTCATGATATATTTTCAATTTTAGGCAAGTATTCTTTATTATTTGTTTATAATGAATATTAGTTTAGAACTAACACTAATTGAAAGAAAAATGCACAGTAAATGTTACTGAGCAGTGTTTTTTTTAAAATCAGACCCCTAGTTACATTGAGTTACTTATACATCTGATTAGTATAAAGATCAAGAATTGCTCAGCAGTAATTCTTTACGAGAATCACCAAGGAAGTGGAGAAAGTATTTGACTGGACTCTTCGCAAAGTCAAAAAGTTCAAATCTGTAAAAAGTAATAATTCACTGAGATCTTATATAAATCAAAAAACCATCCAGATATCTGGCAAAATATAGTCAGAGCAAATCTACTTACTTTGTAAATGCTTCAAGATCCCCAGTTGCCAGGTGCAACCATGACGCAAAATATTACTGTGATTCATTTGTTCTAATGGCACATGTGCAGTAACAAGTTAAGTAAGTGTTTTGTAACAGAAGTTTCCAAGTAGCTATATATGTTGTATTTAACTGGCCCATAACCAAATTTCTATTTAGAATTCACAGTAGCAAATTTGGTATAAAAGTTCAGATAGATCATAAAAAGCAAAAATAGGAATATTTACCTATATTGTGCCAAATCATAGCAGTTATGCTCATTCTTGGAGAGAAAAGAGTGGCTAGCATCTGACACTGCTGTGCACATAGCATTAGCTATATGGATTCCTCAGTTTTTCCCTAGAAAAGGTAAGAAAACAGAATATGGAATACTTATTTTTTCAGACCAGGCATCCCTCCAGGCTTTTTTGGAAACATACTTTTCTTTTGCTCAAGCCAATGAAGCTTCATGAAACAGACAAAAACCCCTCCCCCCAGCCAGTGGAGCCACTGGGCCCTTTTTCCACAGCAAGTGCCCTTTCTGCAGGTGGAGCAGCCATGGATGTCCAATGTGTGGCTTGTCCGAGTGTGGAGCAAGCAGTGAGGAGCTTCCACTGAGGAGTGCAGATCAGAGGGAGTGATTTTCTTCAGCTTGTTTAAAGATTTGAAGACTTTTCCCCAGAGCCTAGTTATCGAGAAAAATACAAGAAACAAGAGATGCCACAAATACTTTGTCAACTTCATATCTTCCTGGCTTAAAGATGTTACAGAGAGCTGTTTCCAGCTACGTCACACTACTGCAATGGTTTTACTGATAGACTGAGGAGGAGCAATCTATTCCAATTCAAATACATTTTGTTCCATAAAAAACTGGACTTTACCCAGAAGAAATCCTACATGAGAACATTTTAACAGCATTAAGTAGCACCTATTAGGTCAGACTTCCCAGCATGTACTGTTATTTCCACAGAAGCAGAGACATGTAACAGTTTGTTTTGTTGATGTGGCTGGTTATTCTGAACCAAAACCTCTTTAAGATGTGCTTAGAAAGCATATAAAAATCTGTCTACAAACACAGCTTTCTAAAAACCACAGCTACTGTGGAGCAGACACAGGGTATCTCTGTGCCACAGATCAAGGAATAGAGGTGCAGCTTGTGAATTCCCTTTGAGACTGCGGACTTTTTGTACATTGAAACGCTCACGAATATTTTCTATAAATTCTTGCCCTGTAATTTTTTGAGTGGTTGCTACATCTCTGTATCAGAATAGATTGCTCAGTAAGGACTATCAGCACCAGCATCGGCCTTGACTAAGTAGAACAAATTTATAAAGAAACATTTTTCCCCAAGGGCTTTGAAGAATGGAGCACAGTGAGGGAAAGCATAAGATGAGATAAATCTCAGGCAGGAGAGGGACATCAGAAGACATTTGCTTGTACTACAGGACACCCTTTTTCCTGCAGGAAAGCTAACAGAGTTGATCGTAGGGAACGCTGGGCTGCAGATGTTAGGAAAAAACAACTTTATGCTTCTGGGATCTCAGCTCAGAAAGCAGTCCTACAAAGACTCCATTTCAGAAAATTGTTCCTAGAAACCCTGATCAGAGACAATCGCTGGACTCTGGCCTGATTAAGACAGCTTGAAGACACGTGACTCCAATTTGGGGTATACACCCAGAGCATGCTAGTGCATATCCAAGAGGGAGAGCCTGAGCAGGCTGTGACAGTGCATTTTTAATAGCTGTTGCCTTGCAGCACCTGGTAAGTGCTTTGAAGACACTGGTGACTGAAAAGTGCAGGTTTTCCACAGTGAAGATCTGGTCCTTTTCCGTAGTATTTCACTCACAAAATAAGCTATACTTTCCTAGGTAAACATCCCCCTGTCTTTGTGGTACACATCAGAAAGCACTCAAGTTAAAAAAAAAACAAACAAAACCAATACGGTTGGAAATCTCTCCTAGCAAAAATACTAAAGATTCTTGTTTACTTTCTCATGCTTTCACAGTGTGAATGGATGCTGGCCATGCATCATACAGAAAATTGTCATAGTTGTGCAGATATTTCCTCCCATATGTATTTTTTGCCCATCTAACACAGAGAGGTCATCTCAACATTTCTATCATATGTCAGTTAGGGCAGTTTGTGACACCTTGTTTTCAGCAGGTCAGACTTCTCACTTAAAAAGAAACAAAACCAAAACCCAGAAAACCTTCTCAAACGAGAATGCATATGAATAGCTTTATGCCAGAGAACATACAATTTTCTGTTTTCTTGTCATTTTTGGCAAATCATTTGGAAGCAAAATTTCTGCTTGCTAAGTATCACATTAGAGAGTGCTGAAGGGGTGGCTACAATGAAACTGGCTGGAAAGAAACAAAAAGACTGTTATTGATGTAGAATCTAGAGACAAAACAGCTAAAAATGAGAACAGGGACAGTTACCGAATTATGGATATGTCTTTTTTCACGGGCTTCACTGGAGTGGGAGCTGCACAGAATCCAGCTGTCCCAGCTTCACTGCAGCCTAAAGCTGGTCAGAAATACCCTTCTCACATCCAAAATCTTTAACTTGCTGCTGAATTGATTACAAGACTCATTTTAAGATCCTGTTGATTTTTAAAGCAACGCTCAATTCAGGCTTTCATATAACTAAATGAGGTTTTGGTTCCCTGTTGCCCAGGTCATGTTCTGTACTTGGTAGATATTGGGCTGCAGCTTATACAAAACCACTGTAGTGCTATAAATCATTAAGTGTCAGAGTCTTTCTGTATTATGTCCAGCAGCCCTGGAACATACCGCTTGTAGAGATTTAGGGAGCATCAATTCTGTAAATGCTGTCACGTCAAGGTTAAAAGCATATTTCAACAATAATTTCTTTTCTAATCCTTGTAGTAGTAATTATTTAAGCTTCAATCATAATATCCCCCATTATTTTCAACACAGCATAGCTTTGGACATGTGCATAAAATGTTGCGGTCAAAGCGAGGTTGCATAAGTAAAGGGAAAATTTCCCATACAGCCTGTCACATGGAGTCCAAGGAGACTTTATTTCTGAACTGAAAAAATATCCCTGCATTTTCCTAGTCCAGTTTGTATGGAACTCACAAGCAGCAATGTTCATGGTGCTACAAATGCAGAACCTAATATTCAGACAGGCAAAAACACCCCTTATCACTGTTCATTACAAATTCAAATGTATTGCCTGAGACATCACATGGGGTCATAAAATCTCACAGCTATTAACTTATAGACAATAATTACTGAACCTGACCTGAACACAGAATACAAAGGCTGCAGAAGATCAAATCAGACATTTCTGTGAATGCAGAAGACATATTTCCAAAAACAAACCAAGGGTCAAGCCCACAGCACGTGGGAATGATGTAAAATGAAATTAATGGGAACTAAGTTAAAAAGCAGACCACTCCCTTTAGCATGCAGATGGCTTTTCCAGACATGGGAGCAGCCTCAGAGAGCTTGTCCGAGCTATGTCCACTCACTCCAGTCCTGGAACTGCAGAGAACAGGCGTTGGTCTGAGGGTGCAACAGGAGCAGGGACTTCCTTCTTGGTTTGGCTGCAATGCCAACCATTAGGACTAGCTCAAGCTTTAGCCCAAGTCCAGATACCATGAAGCTCAGAGCAGTTCTGATGTTTCTCATACAGGCTTTTGAAATTATAAGTAGAGCCCAGATTTTGAAACACTTCGAACTGCTGCTAGAGCTCAGGTTTTTTATCATTATTTGTGGAAAATCACAGCATGCTATCTATTGGCCTTGGTCCAGTAGTAACATATTGTGGGCTCCACTTTGCTGGCCCTGGAGAAAACAGATATCAGTGATGTAAACATACTTCCCACTGAAAACATTGAAGATTCTGTCATGACAAAGTTAAAAATAAATTTGTCTTGAAGAAAACTTGCAAAGGGTAATGTAGAAAACTAAGAAAAGGGGTGCAGAATCCCTGCTGTACATAGCTTTGTTCCAACTGAAACACAGGAAAAAATAACAGAAAAAAAATCTCACTTCCCATTTCATGCCTACTTCTGAGAAATCATTTCCCTCCAATTCAGGCTGACCTTCTGAAGAACACATGCGTATGATTATCCCCTCAAGCACCCAGAAGAAATAATGTACCATGGGTGTCACACACAAATGGCTAGCCTTTACCCAGACTGTCCCACTCAGCTTTGCTATTGACAAAACATCATTGCAAAAAAGGTCAAAATAACAAATTGCTAGAATATTAGAAGATATTTTTATAGCCAAGAGATTCATTTTCCCTGCAACATAAACACTAACATATGCTACAACATACCCACAACAAGAAAGCTAAATGTTAGCTTCTACATAATAAAAATACAAATTTGCCAAAGATCTGTGCACACTTACATAAACTAACAACACGTGAGACGGGGAATCTCACACAAGTACTAAAGCATATGGTAAATTACAGTAGGAAGGCAGGCAGACCATTAGACCTTCAGATTAATTGTGATTATTTACATACTTGCCTCCTAGTCTTTCTTTCTCTACAGTTCTATAAGACTACTCTGAGCTTCTAAAATTAAAGCAAAACAGTACTAAAGCTCAGTGTTTTCCCTGTGCTGGAGGCAGGCTCTGCTGAAAAAGACCCTGAAAACCCAGCTCTCTGTATTCTCACACCAAAGGCAAGCCAGGCCCTTTTCTCTCTGCAGAGGTTACACATCCATTGCAGCACATTTTACACGCACCCCCATATCCCCACGAGGCCTTGCTGCCTTGTTTGGTGCTGGCCTATATCACCTGTCACCAGTGCAGGCAGCCCAGCCCTGTCAGGCCACAGGTGGGGAGCAGGGACACGATGGCAGTAGCAGATAGAGGCAGCCCCAGTGCAGGTACCTGAGCACTGGGCCCAGCCCCAGCCATCACCACACAGCTCCCGGCCTCTCCCCTCCCAACAAAGATGTTACCAGCATTGCTGTGGGCAGACAGAGAGGCAGGCGAATCGCAGCGGAGTTGACCAAAGGGAATTTTGCTGTTCAAAATACACCGAGAGGATATCTGCAATGCAGCTCTAGCAGGCCAGTGTATTTAATGAAGCAGCGGCACAGCAGTTTCCATGTCATTTGCCTTTCTGCTAGCAAAATTTTCCCCACCCCCCTCTCCCACACTCCCTTTTGTTTTATCTGTTTCTTTTTTCATTCCAGTGGTTTGTGTGTGTGAGAGGAGACCCTGGTGCTCACAGCTCCTCAGTTGGCTGTGACCAGGCAACTTCGCCCTGTGCTCTGCTGCCCTGTCTCTCACAGCAAGGGAAAGGCTCACCATGGCTGATGGTCCCAAAGCAGCATCCAGATCTGAGCAGCCTGGGCTTGACAGATGCATTTCACAGCCACCCCCCGTGGCATGCGTGGCTGCATGAAAGGGGGCAGCTAGGGCTTGCTCAGCAATGTGCCGGGGAGCTCAGTAGATGGACTGACAGTCCCGGTGCCCAGCTGTGCAAATGTGGGCAGCCCCTTTCCCACATCCTGCTACTCTTCCAGAGCTAGCTCCACTAGGCCAGCCGGCCATGGCACCTGTCATCTCACATTAAAGCCAGGGACATTTGAGGGACAGAGTGAAATGAAATCTGCAACCTGAGCGAGGCTGAGCTGCCCCCATGGGCACTGTTGAACAGTGCTTCCCCTGTACAGAACAGCCAGGGCTGCTGCAAGCAGGACATCACTTTTCCATGTGTGCATGCATCCCACCTCCACAGACCCAATGGCTGGAAAGCACAGGCCTCGTGGCCACTGCAAGCAGATTTCAGCTCTGCCTTCTTTCACCCAAACAGCCTCTTTGTGAGGATATCAGCTCCATCTTAACATCAACCAGCCCACCCATCCCTAGCTTTCCATCTTCTTTCTTCCACTCTTCCTTCATACAAAGAGATACAGATCTAGAATATATACTAGATGTACATTTTAAAAGCCCACTGATTTAGATGTGCACAGACATAAAATCAATTCCTGAGCCTATGGTCTAACCACACCTTTGTGTGGCTTATAATGGAAAAGTCAGTAGTAAAATTAAAAGTGTTGTTAACTTCCAAACGGTGCTTTCTGTTGTTTTATGTTTGGCATAACTGACCAAATGGGACATGTTCACTTTTAATGGTGGTTTTATTTATTTTTCCTACAGTATTTCTTTAGTACTTTTTCCTTTTATATGACATATTAATACATAATTCAGTGGTTTTATGTCTCCCTGCACAGTCTGTATGATTTCTTGTGCCATTGAACAGTACTATTTATGACCAAATGGCCAAAATGTCTTTTTTTATTAATCTTTCCTGGTCATGGGTTTGCTTGCTTGTTCTTTTGTTTTCTTGCCATTTTCTGAGCCTGCCAGACTACTCAACTCCCCAGTTTCCCTGCCTTGAACATCTCACTCCAAAGGGTCAGAATTTGCATGTTTACCAAGAAAAGTCAGCCAGTTGACAGAGGTTGAAAATACAGCAGAGGCATCAATGTTCACAAAGCTGTTATCAGTAAACATCTTCTTGCATTACCATGACACATGAGGGGACACATGTGCACCAGATGCCCCTTTTAACTCTAAAACCAGCAGCCCCATTGTACCTAGCCCAGGGTGTATGGCTGTTCCCAAGCCATACATCCCAAGCCATCAGTCCCCCCTGTGTCTTTCCATGCCACCTTTCTGGGGTACTGAAAATGATGTAGCGCTCCGGGTTGCAAGCCCATCTCGGCAGGCAGGTGGTCAGACTGCAGGCAGCAGAATCAGTGCAAAGAAACCAAGTAGCACCTTCTTTGTAAACATTGGTTTCAGACATGTCAAAAGCACTTGGTTATCAGCATCTAGTGTGCACTTTTTAACTGAGTAATTACTTTATCCATAGGTTAAGCACTCACTGAATCCGATCATTATATTGCCACTCCGTCAGTACATGGTGTATATCCTTAAAGGCCATTTCTGGGATATTTTCTATCTGCACATCCTCCTCAGGCAATAGCAGAGGACACAGAGACCTTCATTAGCCCCTTGATGGACTACAGACATCCTGCTTGTTAGTCTATTATCTAACTGCTTATCAGTCACATTCTAAAGCTCTCATTATTTTACTTTCACACTGCTGTAATTAGCCTCTGCATTTTTCAGACACTCTTAGTCTTGCTTCAGCCTACACACACAGATTGTACAGAAAGAAGTTTCAAATATTGATGCCATAAATGCAAACCTTTTAAAGGTGACCTGTAAAAGACTGCTGATAAAAGAAGCTGGGAAGTTTCTTTTGCGTTTGTTTTCATTTCCTTTGAGTATAGCCTGCTTCTCCTCTGAGCCCTCTGAACGTTGCCAGGGAGCAAATACTGCTCAACTACCTGGTGCAAATAATTTCATTGATATAATGTAGCTGCTTATGAAAGGTGAGCAGGATTCAGCCAGACTCAGGTAAGGAAGGTGCTTTCTTCCTTGTTCCATTCCTTGCAGGTATCTTTCCTCTCTTTTTTTCCATATTTGTAAAGGATGGTCTCAGATGTTGGTTTTTGCAGAACATACCTTCCAAATTAGAAATAGCAAGGGGAATTATTTGGAAACAGCAGGTAGAAATCTGCTTTCTTCAAGGTCTAAGGTTTCTTTGCCATAACCAAGCATTTATGATAATCAGATATGGTGCTGGATAGTCCACTGCACCTTGAAAAGCCTGCAATGGTAACAGCAAGCGTGAACATACGAGCGGGACTAATTACTGTAAGTGCAGGAAGAGCCTTGTGATCCGATTCTGTTCACCAGCAATCCCCTCTCAGTTTTCTTGTAGAACAGTGCAAAAACAAATAAGCAAAAATGCTGCTACTAAGGAGCAGGCTCATCATCAGCACTATGAACTCACAGTAAACAAGAAACCCAGGGGATTAAAAGCAGCCATTTCTTCATATGTATTGCTCCTCTAAGGAAGTTGAATTCTTGTGACTTCTTAGCAGTCCATTCTCAGTGTCTTATGTCTTTCTTTTGGCTTTACTGGCTTCTTTTGATATAATTTCTGAGTTTTCACTAGGATCTCACGGGTTCCTAGGAATCAATTCTTGATGTAGTTTTCCTCTTTCAGTCCAAAACACCTGCATCTTTCACTGCATCACACCTCCTGTTCTCTCCTCACTGGAGCTCCCCTAGTTTACACAATTTTACAAGCTGATATTTCAAGTATTTCTCTCCTTGTGAAATTGAAGCAACCTGAAGCTCAATTTCATCAGCTGTGTTTCACCTTATTCAGCAATAAGAATCTACCAGCACAGAGAACAAGGTGTGGAAGAGAGATAAAACCATGAGATTAATCCAGTTTTACCTTTCCTCATTTCAAGGAAACAAATCATATTTATTATTTCATTTATATAATGCATCCTCCCTATCATGCTCACCACTATCTTTCTATTATTAATACTATCAAAGGTAGTGACCTATGTCTGGGCATTCCAGATTCATGTTACTCAAATTTTAAATGCTTTTTATAAGAGCCACTTGTATAGCTATAATTGTTGTCTGCCAGGGAGATATCCATTAAAAATGTCACTTGCAGTGGTTTCAACACTCTGCCGTAAAATTTTGCCCCTGGCTGAACACAGCTAAAAGGTATTTCTTTTCCCACACCAATGCTATGCAGAAGCAGAGCACTGGCCTCAGTTTATCACCCTTTCACCTTCAGTATATTGCTGGAGAGCATTAGAAGTAGAGCAGGCAGCAACTCTGGCAATGGAGTGCCCAGTACTTTCCAGTCTAAGATCATACTTTTAATCTCCCATAACTTTGCCAGTTCTAGTGTTGAGGGTTAAGACTTTTGAGGTGAGTTGCTGCGTGTTAGAAACTGAAAAGCCGTGATAAAATTTTTACAAGGGTGATTTCAGCTGGAGTCACAAATGACATATAAAAAAATGGTGTTGTTTTGTTAGTAATGACAATGGTCTCCTTTTGCATTCCTTCTCCACAAGGTGCGGGACTGCTCCACTGAGAGACCCTACCAGCACTCTGCTTTTACTTCAGGGATAAGTTGGCTCAACAGAGAGAGTAAAACATCACCCAGGAATAAGAGAGGTGCCTTTTGCTATTACCATGACAATCCACACACATTTGGCCAAGTTATAAACCACAGGTGGTCACTAACTGTGTGTTCTTCATTTTCTGGATGCCTGACTTGAAACCCTGGGGGCTGATTTGCAAAGTGCTGAGTGCTGGAAGCTGTAATTGAAGTCTCTGGGAGCTGTGCTTTGAACATATATTGAGCTATAAAAACACTAAGTAGTCAGAAACACCAAACTGGGGCCCCAAAATCAGTGGGTCCTTTGACCTTAATCTCCCTCTGACTCAGCTCCCCATCTGTAAAATGGGAATACTGTCACCCTTTTGTCTCACAAGGGTGCTGTGAACTTAAATCCACGAGTGTCTATAAAGTTCTCAAATGCTCTGCTGAGAGCACAGCTGAAGCATCCAAGAGCAAATCAATAATTTTGTATTCAGTACACTGTTTGGATGGTGTGAGGCAAATAAGGCTTGGGGCCACACTTTGCATGGTATGGACAGATGTCGCTGAGCATAATGCAGCAGGGAAAAATAAAGAAAAAAAAAGGGAAGAAAAAAAAAAAGCACTTGTGTAATTAAAGACTGTCTTGTAATGTGTTTACACAGGGGACTGGAGTTGCGGTTATGTGGGCAACTTAAATTTGGCATTTCCAGAGCAAGAAAAAGAACACTGCTACTGAGGGATGGTGTACAGTGAATTGCTGACACTCAACACTGTGCAGGAGGTAGGTGAAAAGTCAGTGATAAATATATCTCACAAAATGTGTAAGTTAAATATCATTATTCTGGGGGCAAAGCAGAGCTAGGACATGCTGGAATGAAGGATGCCGACAAAGCCTTTACTCACTGGCTCTGCATCAGAATACCACTCTTAATTATATAATCATATATTTTGCCTCAGCACAGACCACACTTCTTCAATATTTTGTTTCTATTGTTCTATGTACTCATCTAGCTCTTACTCTGCTGCACATTATTCAGTCCCTGCTATGAAGACAGAACTATTAACTTCAGTGCAAGTTCCTTATGGCTCTGGCACTAATTCACAGTTAATTTACTTCCACAGTACATAGAGGCAAGTCATGGGTATATTAAGCCAAAAGGAAACACTAATTTGGGACTTGATTTGATTTTTCAGAGGGAGTGGAAGGCTTTCCCAATCAATGCAGTGGCTATTTATTGGTAGCAGACAAATCCTGGAACTTCAGGACCCAAGATTCTATTCCAGGTACTCTGGAGCGGAGAGGGAGGTATTTGCTGCTATGAACACAGATAACTCTGTATTTACCAACACAACACATGACCTTCTTCCTCATTTCTGCTCTAATCTGTCCAGCCTTTCCCTTACACTCTCCCTCTCTTCACCAAGGTGCTTTCTTCCTCCCTCTCCTCCTCAGGCACTTAAACACAGACAATTAATTCCTGCCTGGCAAGCCAGGTCCCCAGCTCCATCTCCTGTGTATTCCTCAAAACCTGCCTGATCCTACAAATGCTGTCCCAGCCTTCTTCCCTGCAACATTTCAACTCCTTTGTCTGAGCTCTTCTCTAAGCCTCACTCTCCCATACAGCTTTATTTCCCCTCTTTTTAGAACATACTTCTGTCACATGAGAAATGTTTACTGAGCTTATATACGCTGCAGATTTAAAGACAAAACAACCCCAAACTTTAGACTTTGGCTAAATTTGCCAAATCATCGGAATGAGAGAGGAAGATATCCTTCTAAAAACTATGTGAGCCCCTAACTCAAATTACTGTGTTTCAGTCCTCAGTGGTGATGGTAGGACTTTGCAAAGAGAAGTCACCAGAACTTAGCACACACTTTTCCCTTAACCCTGCTAAAATATGTTTTTCCTGAAAATGATGAACTTCTCTGCCTGGTGTCTGCTGCAGAGTCAAAGTTTCAGCCCCAATCGTGGTTTAAGAATAAAAATAAGTATTACAAAGAAATTTTAAAAAAAAAGAAAGGAGAAAAAAGAAAGAAAGAACCTTCTAATAAGGAAAATAGGCAGAGCTTGCAGCCTCACCAGTTATTTATGTGCCTTTCAAGTCTCAACTGTGCTGTAAAAAGCAGATTTTGGAAGACATATTTTTGAGGGTCATATAGCATGTTATATACCGGAAAGATTGCATTGCATTTTATGAATGGATCCAGTTTCTTTACTGAGTTTTGGCACTTTACTACTGCACTGTGTGCCTGAAACATCCTGAATATAGTGTGCTAGAGGGTGAAAGAAGTGTTGCCTCTTCCAGCAAGAGGCTGGGAAAAGAAAGAAAATAAAAGGAAGAAAATAGGAAATGGAAAACAAAAAAAAAAAAAAAAACAAAACAAAACAAAACAAAAAAAAAAAAACAACCAACCAGCAAACAAATAAGGAAAAGGAGAAATGCAGTTTCAGCAGCAGATTTTATGTAGCCAGCCACCAGGATTCAATGTCACTGAAGGGCAACATCAATATTTTGCCCCATTCTAAACAGGTCAACTGGTCACACATGGAGCCTTTCTGAATGGATCTGTATGTTACAGATGCTGTAAGATACAGTGTCTCTTCCCGGTTAGTTTAAATAAATAAATAAATAAATAAGCCCCTCATATACTAACTCAAAGATTTGTTCTCCAGAGGTCACTGATCTATATTCTGCTCTTCTGACAGAGTGCAACTACAACACTGGCAAAGTACTTGAGATTAATTCCAGTAGTTAGGGAAAATAAGAAGTCCAAGTTGTTTTCTATTCCACACAATGGGTAATAAAAGCAATGTGAAACTCCAAACTTTAACTTTTCACAAGTGCAAACAGAATTTCCTATTCTGCTTGGGTCCATGAGGACAAGTGAGTTATCTTCTCAACCTTATCTAGATTTCTCTTTTAATTTAATGGTTTTTGTGGGAAAGATGGCCTTAAATCTCAAAGGGAAAGCCCATCAAACCACAGATCTCCAAGGCTGCCAGCCCAGGATAGCCTTTGCACAGGGGCACACATACAGCCGGTCTCCAGCCTCAGCCACAAACTGGCCATAGGCAAGTCTGTTTGGCACACCAAAGGAAATTCCTCAGATAGGGTACTGATACTTCCAGCCACATCAGAAATATTTCATATCATGACTGTCTAAATACTGAGTAACTGCACCAGGTCAGAAACTAGTGGCTGGACAGCTAGGCCAGGTGTCTATTAAGCTGTGCCCTGGCTTTCCCTTAACCAAGTTCTGTGATCAGCAGTCATGGCCATTTCTGAGGGAAGACCTGGATTCCCAGCAGTGGCCTGGCTGCCAGTGCATCACCTGCAACAACTGCTCACAAGCCATAAATGATTCAGGCATGCAGAGGAGAAATACAGGTGAGAGACAGGAGGCAGAGAGGGAACAGCTTGTCACTTCTGCATGATGTGATGGGATGTCAAAGAAAGAAAGAAACAGCTAACCTTACAGCATGTAAGTAAGTTTTCTGCCTTTCTGCTATCTTCTTTGGGTTTGCTTTGTTAAGTTGGCTACTTGTCCCTGTTGCACATTCCTATGATTCAACTTAAGTGGTGTCTTATCAGCTTTCTGTTACTTATTCAAGTTACACAAGTCCCATCACTCTGCTGCTTGTTAGATAAGGACAGAATGGGAAGAAGCCTAAAGACAAGTACAGCACAGAGCGAGTGGATGCTTTAAGTAATTGTTTCCTTGCCTTGCAGAAAATAGTTGCCCCTCTAACCTCTAACCCCTTGTCAAAATTTAACCTTGGAAATAAAGATTTCATAGAAGGAAAAGCTCTTAAATATCAAACTGTTTTGATGCTTCACTTCTCCAGAAATGAGCTGTTGGTTTTGATATACTTATTATACCACATCTGTCTTCTAAATCACAGAGCAATATTAACATCTAACTTTTGCTATAAATCGTGAACATCTAAGTAATTTTCCTGAATTTTACAAGTGAAAATGTTGCCATCTCTCAATATCTCTCTCTAGCATGTATATACTGATATGTTTTACCTTTTTCCTCCAGAAAAAAAAAAAAAAGAGCAAACCCTCAAAACCATCTGAACAAAGACGAGCTGCTATTAACATTACTTTCAGACTAAGCAGAAGTTTGTGATACGAGATGCCATTCCCTTACTCCATCCCCAAATTCATACGGCAGAGAGGTGATATTTATCTTGCAACAAAAAAAGAAAGGAAAAAAGTGGGGAGGGAAGTAAACATGGCATCTTTGAGACAAATTTTACAGCACTCTGAATGATATGTGCGCTTTTTATGTTTATGAAACCACCATCTAGCGAAAAATAGCAGCCTAATATTTTGACACGAAGGTCATTTGAAAGTTTTACTGCCTGCAAGCCTGATCCATTTTGTTGACAAAAGGCTCTCTCAGGGCTCTTTAAGGTGCCCCAGCCTGCTCGACTTTCTCTCTGTCTAGCATTTCTATTTCCCCTCCTCACCCCCTCCCACCAGACTAATTACCAGCTCATTAAGGCTGTCCTAATGAATTATGTTACAGCATTAAGACAGGGCTTGGAATAAATGCTCATTCAGGTACAGAAGGAGGGACAGAGAGATTACTACTTTTGTCAACCTTGCCAGTTGAAGCTAACTTGATCTGACCACACTCAACATCCAGAACTCTTGCCTCCCCCCCCCCAATCATAAATATTTCAGCCGAAATGAATTTTAAATTGATATAAACATGCTCTTGGGAGGAATTGGCTTCCTAATGCCACAGAAAGAGAAATGTTCAGGAAGGTTATATTACGTGCACATCTGAGCTTGTGCTCCATGAGCTGTGCTGCCTGCTCCTACAAAGGGCTGAGGAGTAACAGGGGGTGTGGGATACCCTCCACTGGTTCAGTGAGGTCAGGCAGCAAGACAAATGGACTTTGCACTGACCAGCATTTATTAATTAAAGTCCTTCTGTCATGTTTTGGGTGACTCACAAAGGTAGACAAAACAGGCACCGTTTAACATTGCTCCACGCTGCATGGTGAAATTGTTCTGTTTCTCACACAGAACAGCAGTGCTGGTTCCACAAAGAATTCTGCAACCCAGCCAAAATCAGGAGCTGCAGAGGAGAGTGGGGCTATCCAGTTCCCAGGTCAGGGTAGCACTCTTAACATTCTGCTTTCTCAGCCAGAGCTTTATCAAAGACCCATCACCATCATCCGTGTACCTTGGACACTTGAAGCACTATGTCTCACTTTTGAAAAGCAAATCTTGTATTTTATTAATTTTTTGCTATTCTTCTGTTACACAGGTATATAGTGGTATCTGAGCTTTGGCTCTGGCCCTCCAGAGGGATTTTAGGTCTGTAGATCCCTTCACACATTTGCTTTTCTCCTCATTGGGTCTTTGATGTAAGTAGGTGAAACACACTGCAGAAGAAATGCAAGGACAACAGTGCCAGAAATCTTTCCCTGAGATAGTGATGATCAAAAGTAAAATGTGGTACTTTAAATAGGCCTGAATTTCCTCAAAATACACTATCAAGATTAATTTTCACTATATGCATGTGGGGCTTTCAATTATGGTCGAGGTAGCAATTTGCACACACTTTAAAATTGAGCCTGTAACTGATAAATATATGCTAAATATACAAATTAACATAAGACAGCTGAACATGAGACAGATAAGAATTTATTCTGTTCTTCAGGAACCATCTATTTTTTGAGAGCTCTAATTACTTTCAGATTTTGGTAAAGAATCATTAAAAGCAAATCAGTTAATACCGTGTCCTCTGTATTACTGCTGTTATGTATTACCTTTTTTTCCAGATGCTTCTTCAGAAGAAGTCATAGACAGCTCATTTTTAGGGAAGTCTTTCAGCTGTGCCATATTGCATTTTTAATGGCTTCATTAGCACCAAGCAAGAATAAATATACATGCAATCCTATGAGCTGACATTTTCATGCAGACCTCAAAACCTTTTTAGCAGCAAAGGTAATAATTTGTCTCTTGAAATAAGAGGCCACACCAGAGCTTTTGTACTTTAAAACTTGTCAATAACTGGCTATATTTTAGCAAGAATTAAACTCCCCTTAGGCAGCTTGCACAACTTTCTGGCTGGAACTGGACTGCAACATGCCTTTTGATTTTTTAAGGAAAAAATGATACACACTTTAGGATTCAGGAGATACTACAAGCCAACCTTTGTTTTATGCCCATTCATCATCTTCTGGTCATAAAAATTAATGGCAATTGCATACAAACTTTTGCGTACAGCACCATGCATTACATAGGCACAAGTATATATGTTGTATAAACAAACAAAAAATATTAGAGAGGCATTTTCCACACTAAGAGACAACCTAGCAGCCAAGCAGTAGATTATTCTTATCAGTCTTCTGCAGTAAAGCAGGAGAGAGAAGGCAAGCACATATGAGGCAATTTCTGCCAGAGCAGCAGATGATGGAGCTGTTGCAGGTCAAAGAATAAAGTAAATTTTCCTTTCCTCAACACATCCCTCCCTCATCCCAAGTTTTTTAGGTTTGGGTTTTTTGTTTTTTTTTGACCCATTTTGGTCTTTTTTTCCTTCCTTCTCCTTTAAAAAGGCAAAGAAGTAGCTGATGAGGAAAAGGAGCAATAGGGAAAACGCCCTCTCTCTCCCCTTTAAGGGGTCAGCACAAGTATGCCAGCAGAGGAGTGACAGAAGCCATCGGGCTCCTGACAGCAAGGCAGGCGGGTGAATTGGGCGGTCGCAGTATCAGCTGGGGCCATCGGCATGTCCCGCTGCCTATCAGTGCTGTGCCTGGCAGCTGGGGAGATACATTTAGATAAAGCAGCCAGCAATCGTTGATAACAAGTCCCTCAAATGTCAGGCAACACAAAGGGCAGCATTGATTGCTGCTGTACAGCCCGCCTTTCCTTTTCTTTGGTGTTCTATTTTCCCCCTTCTTTTTAATATAGCAAAGACTCTGGCTGGGATAATCTGCCTGCAGAAAAGGCCATTGTACTGCTACGTTCATTGTGTTATTCACTAAACAGAATTTATCAATGTTTCTCTGATTCCCTTTCCTTTTTCCTCCTCTTCCTCTCCATCCCCCAAGCTGCTACCTAACCTCTTCTTCACAGGTGGGCCAAATCCAGTGAAGGACAGGCAGCAAGTCCTAGATCAGGCATATGGGCTCTCTGAAACCTATGGTATAGATTTCCTCTTCTCTCCCACAGCCTTGGAGGGGTGCCCAAAGCTAACACTCATCTCAGCTTTTATATATTTCTGACACTGAACAGACATAGCTGACATTTTGGGGCCATTTCATCCCAAAAGTTGAGCAGATCTGAAAACGCAGAGTATTTTGAATCTCAAGATGTTGCCTCATTTGAGCTACCCAGTCTAGCACTGACAATCTACAAAGCTTAAAGCCAACTCCTTGAGATACACATTTTGCAGAGGCTGCTGCCGTGGCCAGGGACACCCTACCTTCTGCCCTGATACAAAGCCTGGACTTCACGACAAAAAGCATTCTCCAGCATAACTCACACAGCATAAAAGGATGAACTGAAGGTGCATTTGACGTTAAGGGTCTCCTGTGCTCCACATGCTGATGTCTCTAATGATTTTCTTCAAATTTGCATCCTCAGCTTCTCTTTTCAGAAAATGGGAATAGCATATTGCCCACCCCCACATCCCAGCACTGGGCTGCAGCAGCTAACTAGCCGGTGTTTACAAAACAGCAGAAATTACCAGCAGGCTCCCAGAAGGTCAAGCAGTGGCACATTTCTAGCCCACTGCCCAGGACTGCCCCTCACCACAGCTCCCTTCTCCATGCCTGACGGAGGAGAAAGGGGATCCCAGTCCATACCACAGGAAGAGGCCTCAGCACTCGGGCATGCTTGCTTCATTCACATCAACATGCTCCCTTCTCTCACTGTCTTTTAAAATGATGTGAATTTAAAGACAAATCTCTGCTTCAGTAATGAACAGACTGTTCCCAGCTATTAAAAAAAAACCAACAATACAATCCCTGACACTTTATAATCATCATTTTAATTATTATAATTTTAGAACTCATACTTCACTAATAATAGGACTCAAACAAAAAAAAGTGGTGTCCCCAGAGAGATAAATGACAATGGTTTTCGTCTCATATGCTTGCTATAATTATGACTATTTGATCTGATGCAGTTTTACACTTTTATATTTTCAGCATTGATGTTTTGAATGTAAAGCTCTCTGAAGGTCCTTCTGTGGCCTGGAGGATTATATCTGGCTCTCAGCACAGAAGCATTTCCAGTACTCAGTGCTCTTTTGCAGCGATGAAGGGTTTGAAATCATCCACCTCAAGCGGCCACAGAGGTGGCCACAAACAACATCCCTCAGCAGCAGCTGCTTTGCAGAGAGAGCAGGATGCTCCTCGGGAAGGTGCTCAGCACAAACAGCTTTATCAGCTCATGCAAGCTAAGTGTGCAGGATGAGTCCTCGGGGGAACAGATGACATGGGCAGGACCATGACATGGTGGACCTGTCCCTTCCTTGCTGCAGGGAAAAACATCTTGTTCCATATTTACTAGGGAAAGGCAACATGATGTCTGTCCTCTGTCAAACCAAAGGTCTGCCTTCCTGGTCTCTGACAATGACAGCAGCAGCTGCCTAGGGATGAGTGTAGGTATCATAGTGTGGTTGGAAGCACAAGGGCAGGCACAGAGTTCCACTTCTGTGCTATATCCTCCCAGTGTCTCTCTGAAGATTGCACTTGCAGCTCTGTTTAGAGCTGCTTAGCAGTTCCTGATGGACTTTTCTATCCTGAATTTGTCCCAACCTTTTTGAAGCCAATTTTGCAGTACAAGCAAAGTTAAGTGTTTCCCTTTTCAAAAATAAATACTATTTTT